>DVXP01001428.1:0-15090 GCA_018235645.1 Junonia grisea | reverse complement strand
AGAGCCTGTACCGGGTGATTGGTAGAGAGGTTACTAGAATAGGTATTTAGATTTTGGTGAAGTTGCTTTGTTTTTAAATTTTTATGACTCAACAGCAAGATTGTCATGAAATGACATTCAAGTTATTAGGTGTAAGTAATAAATACATGCCACAGGTTAACTTTTTCGGTAAAATGTGTTGTACATACAGTCAATAGAAATGCAGCAGCAGCAGTCAATAGGTAAACTATAAACAGTCGTCTAATATAACAAAATCTAATTTCATATAAACGAAAGCAAGATCATATATTTATTCATACAGCTAAGAGTTTGTCTACAATAAAGATAATCTCTAAATAATGTCTCGACGATATTCAGTATTCATCATAAAGAAGTAATGTTAGAATAACTTACATCTTGATTGTACACATCCTTGGGCATTTCATTGAGTGTCTTAGCGCTCAAATGATGAGGAGCGGTGTAGTGCCTCCTCTTCTCTTTTGGTACTTGTCGTCTGTGCAAGGAGCCATTCTTGGTATTATCACCGGACATTTCAGTTATAATCTGCTTAGCAGCTTCGCTTTTGAATATCGGAGATAGCTCCATATTAGATCGAGTCAAGCTGACAATGCTGCTCGTCTTAGACATAGGATCATTAGTCAAAGTCCTGGAACTATCAGTTGGACTGTTCAAGTATTGGGTCGATAGAGAAACTGTGCGATCGATCGAGCGATCGTATCGATCATAGCCTTTGTGGTAACTGCTGCTTAAAGACGATATGTCTCTGGAGTAATCGTAGTTGGATAGAGAAGGACTCGACGGGTACTTCGGACTTTGCTCCATATTGTTTTTGTCATTCAGTCGAAGGTAATTAGGCACCTCAGGATTTTGTGGTTTTGAATAATATTCTTCGTACTTGTTGTAATCAGTTCTTGGCAAGGATGAAGCTCGATAGTTGTTTATAGGCTGTACCAGTTCTTCTTCTAGGAACTGGTCCAGGTTGGCGGTGATATTGTTGGTGGACCAATCGGACATTGGTTGCAAGGAACGTTCTCTATCTCTTTGGCGTCTTTCGCTTTCTCTCTTGACAATTCGAACGGTTTTGATCTCTTGTTTTTCTACGTTTGATAAGTTACCTAAAATAGGTGAAATATAAATGAATTAGATACAAATTATAATCAATGTGCGATGAAGCCATCTTGGCCTTTGAAAACTCAACATTAATGCTGAAATATATTCAATATTATTTTAATGATTTATCAAAGTCACACTTACCAAAAGCAGTATGCTGCATGTCCTCACTATTAATAGGCGAGGCGACATCCATGCCTGGCGTTCTAGTGTCAACATACAGAGGTGTTTCGACGTTGTTGTGACCATAATGTCCTGGAGGCAGAACTGGGCCTGCATCGTAATCGTAGTCAGATTGACCGTGGTCGATAGTGTGCCCTGTGTCCAAGTTAGTCTCCTGCCAGCATGACGTTGGTTGCGTCCTACTAGGGCGTTTGCCTATAACATAAGTTTTGATGATATAGTTAATGAATTGAAATACTTATGAATAGGAACTTGATTCTATTTCAAGTTATTGCATGTTGCTTCCTGTCCCAAATACTAAAATTAGATGCTCATATAAAACTAAATTTAAATTAGGGCTCAAATTTTTTTGTTTAAAATATGAATCTTAGCTATTATCTTATCTCGTTTAAGAATAATTAGTTAATAAGTTTTAAAATATTAACCAGGCATTGAATCGTGTGTCGTCTGCAGCGCATGCGACTGTTGCGTGAGATGTCGCACTGCGCGGCTCAACTCTTGTCGTTGCCGTTGTAACGCTGAAACTAGGTGCTGCACGCGAGATACTTCTGCAATTCAAGATTATTTAATTAATATATAGAATACAAAGGATTAATGACACATATAGAATACTATCGCACACATTATCACTTTCACATATTATCGTAGTAGTCATCTATTTCATATACTGCATTTATTGAAAAAGTGTTATGTGTAGGTACGAGGTGTAACGTTTGAAGTATAACATTTGGATATCGCATATCAAAGGCTATTATATTCCATTTATCGCTGAATAAGCTTAAAAAATATACACAATTCTAAGGTAACAGATGTTTCAAAAGCGCAGTACGAAATGAGAGCTATATTCATGTTGAACAGACTTCAAAAAAGGCCTACTTCTTAATAAAAATAAACTTTCTGATTTGTCCATCAGAATTTTATCAAAACCAAAATAGCAAAAACACATCATCAAAGTGAACAGAAAGTTTTGCGTATTGTAATCGATTGTTAAGTAAGGTACGACTCACCGTCCTCCAGCATGGCGGTGGGGTGCGCCGCGTGCGCGGAGGCGCGCTGGGCTCGCAGCGCGCGCCGCAGGTGGTGCAGCTCGCGCTCCAGCCGGGCGTTGTCGGCCACGGTCTGTTCCAGTTTCTGGTGGAGGATTGATTGGTCAGTGTTGGGCTTCATCTTTGTTAAGAGTATTTTCTTTTTTTTTCTTTTGTGGAGATATGTAGTATGTAAATTTTTCAATATCTTTGTGTTTACCAAAACTAAATACAATAATATTTATATTGATATAAAAATACATAAATCGATTGATAATATCATATTAATTAATACAATAAATAAAATTTGCACAAAAAATATACACCTACAAGAAAAAAATAGACAAACTGCAAATTTTAAGGTCGATTACTTAAAAATATTGATAACATCATATATTTAAACATAAAATAAAAGTTATTAAAAATTTAATCGATAAATATATATAATTAATTTCTAGTACAAATGAATAGAGATATTAATTAACATGCAGGTGATAATAATTAGATAAACATACGAAACTTAGTGAAATAACTTTCATCAACAATTTCAAGTAAATAAAACATGTTAACATACAATTACATTTATATATCTCAATTTAGCAATAAACATAGGATATAAAACTCGTAACACTGTTATCACAGATTAACGTCACAATGCAACACAAAGGGAGATTTAAGAGGATAATACAATTAAATGGAATAAAATAAAAGTGCATGGTATAGATGAAAACCTTATAAACCTTAGAATTGTGCGCCAGCATGGCATGCACTCGCGCGAGCTCCACTTCGAGGCCGCTGTGTTGAGGCCTTCCGATGTTGACACTGTCGAGCTTGCTGCGAACTCCTGTAACAAAGACATTTGTCACTATTTTAGTATATTCTTTATTTTATTTTACAATCAACAATCACTTCATTTATCTTAATTAGGTGTTCAGGTTTAGTAAATAGTCGGATGATTTGAGTAAGGTATTTCATAACAATATTGATCCTTAGACAGTGGTATCAGCTGTTTCTTGAACCAAGTAATCTAAGCAACAAAATAAACTATCTACACTAAACATTTTGTCATACATATCCGTCAAATTATACCCACTAAAGATTTCTAATTATGTATTTTCAAAAATATATTATTAGATAATGTTAGACCACAATCATTCAAAGTTATAAAAATTTTGACGTACCGGTAAGTAAAGAATCAATAGCGTCTTTATCAGTTTTGAGTCCTTGCAGTATGGCCGCTTCGTCAGCGAGTTCCTGTTCCAACGCCCACAGCTCTGCAACCCTCACTCTTGCGGCTTCTGTTTCCAATGGCTTACCGGCTGCTGCACTTTCAAGCCATCTGGAAATTTTGATGTAATATAAAATAAAATAAAATAAAACTGATTTTTTTGTTATAAATGTATAGAAGACCAGCATAATACTAAAAACAAAGATCAAAATATGACTCCGATTCAAGAGCTTATTTTCTAAAAACAAACTGGTATCGAGCCAGTTTTCTATTTTCTTAATACAGTCCACACCTAGTCCATGTAGCCAAGCGTGTTTGCTTTATATTTTTATGTCATTGCCACACGAAATCAAGCAAACTGCTTAAATTAAATTAGCTAAAAATAAATTTTTAAAATCACCTTTGTTGTTCCAGAGCATGTTCAGCTAAGACCTTTTGCCTGAGTCTCTGATTTCTCTCCAACCTCTCAATAGTAGAACCCGGCCGATTGTACAAGGAACCTAATTTGACCATGTTATCCACCAACTGAACTAAGGGTTTGCTCTTTTCATACTGAGTTTCAAGATCCATGAGTTGCATTTTAAGCTGCTCCAAGCGTTGTAAACTTTCTTCTCGCTCCATTGCTTTTAATGTGCTCAAACAATCCTGAAATACACCAACATCACAAATTAGTATTATAATATTTAGAAATCAGTTTCAAATATATTTATTTAAAAACAATCGTAATAAAATACAAACACTAAGCAAAAATAAATACATTGATCAACAAAACTTTAACATAAAACAACAAAAAGCATAAAAAGGCACCTCGATGCTACTAATTTGGGCACAGCATGTTTCGATAGCACGGTGAGTCGCCGCGTGACGTCTTCTTAATTGAATCAAAAGTAGAACTAATTCTTCGTGACTTCTCCCAAGAAGTTCGCCAGCTGTTGGTACGTCGCCCATTTCTTGGTTCTGAGCCTCCTTACGCTAACGCAACGAAACCAAAGCGAAACAAAATAATGAAGCATGGTAATAAATAAACGAACAAAACATTTACTAATAAAAAATCTCTATGAAATAAATAATAATTCTGTAAATACCATATCATCATTTTCAGTATTCCTTCGTATCCTAGGGCTGACCGCTCTAATTGGTTGTTGTTGGGCTCTCGATGGTGACCTAACTGTCGTCCATGATTCCTCTGCCGCGATTGATGCATTTAACTAAATAAGAGAGACAATTATATTGAAATAGAAGAAATATTTTTTATACAATCGAATTAAAGAGAATTTTTAAATTTAAAACAATCGCTTACATTTTGTTGCGATGTCGTAATCTGTTGCGAGTCATATTGCTCATTAGAAGGTTTTTCTTCGACCCATCTTACTCTAGGACTGACTGCTCGCACTGGTATATTGCCGTCCCTATTACTCCTCCCAATAGATGTGTTACTTCCGAGAAATGATTTCTTTGACAAATTCTGCTGGTTTGTGTGGTTATTATTATTGTTAGTTGGGCTTGGTTCGATATTTGTGCCAGACATCGTCATAGAAGCTGAAATTCAAAATTTTCTTTATGCAAAAAAATAGTTTTAACCGTATTCATTTCTTTTCAACTAGATATTTGTATATATAAAATATGATGGTAAAACATGATAAAGTGCCAATTTTCACATATTAGTAACATTTTCATCATATTTACAGTTAATAAAATAAATAAGACACAGTCCGTGTTAAGTTTGCATGCTAAATATTTTTACACCTTATCTTGTTTAGCCCATCCTTTAAATGACACAAAAATGTTATAAATAACATTTCCACATAAAAATGCCAAATTATTTACAATAAGTATATTTTTGTTCTGGTAAAATTTTAATTGAAATGAAACTTACATAGTATACCTTACAGGACCATAGTATGCTATAGGATACCTTCATTGCTTGCATTGTCAGTCCCATTGTCCGTGTTATAACTCCCTATATGTTCACTCGCACGCATACCTACGGCTGCACTCCGCACACGCCCTAATTCACCTTTCATTAGACCACTAGACATTAAATCCCATTGCCTAAGATTTTCTCTGTCTATTTCAAATTTACGTCTATTTTTGCTATAATTTGTTGGTGACTCATTTACCGACTGATTAGGCGCAGGGGAATTATCTGTTGATTCTATGGTTAACTGTTCATATACACCTTCATCTGTTTGTTCATGACACACTTCAGAATCCTTCGCAAGACTAACATAGACATCATTTTCATTCTTCTCTTCGTTTTGAGAATTTATTTCTTTACGAACATTGGTTTCTCTATTTTTAAGAACCTGAGCCTGAATATCACAGTTAACGTAAGTAGTGTTTGATTTAATTTTATTCGCACCAGTTTTTTTAACACGTTTTATACTGTTCATTGAAGACGCATTAACATATGGTCTATCTAATATAGAACCCTCTATAGGCATAGCATCTAAATCATCCATGGATCGAGCATGTCTATGAGACACACGTCTTAAATTATCCCGCCATAAAACGTCTTCATCCCAATGTTTCTCTCCATGATACATAACATTTTCATAAGCGCTTGCTTCTGTTTCTGCATCATAATAAACAGTGTTGGATGAATTTTCACTGCAGTGGGAAGACATACTTCCCGTTGAAACTTTTATTGAGGGGCTTGCTTGGACACTATTTTGATTAAACATACTTCGGTTTGGTGAAGATATTCGCTCATAATTTTTTTTGTTTAAACTCTTTTTACAACTAAGACTAGAAATGAAGTTCATCGATTCTGGTATTTTAGAAGCTTTGTTGCTAGTAGATTCATATATATTTTTAAGGTCAATATCTGGATTTTTTTCAACTGCACTTAAAAATTCAACCGAAACACTTCGAGCAGATGCCGCTAAATCAAATGATTGATCAGAAAGTATTACTTCATTACTGCGTATCGGATTATGAATATGAGATATTTCGTTCTTCTTCTGAGTTGGTGCTCTTCTTCTTTGATTATTCAACTTGCGATGTATGTTAGTATTTTTGAGGAAATGTGATATTGGGAGCACATTTATGTGTTCTTGTGAAGAAAGATCTGAATAATAGTATGGTGCGCTATGTTCTGTTGAACTTTCTCTGCTATGAAATCCAGTCGTAGCAGATGAACTAGCCGTATCTATACCCGGCCTAATAGATAATTTTTCAGTGTCAAATTCTTTTATTTTATCAGCTAATACATTGTTATTAAGATTTTTCTTTTTTATTGTATCGCCATTATATTCTTTCCGGTAAAAAGAAAAAGGTGAAATCGGTAACCCTACAGAACTACAAGAACTTTGAGATCCCGTGTATTCAATACCGTTTCTATGAATCCATCTATTCGGAGTTTCTGTGCTACTTCCTCCATCATCAGAAACCAATAATAAATTGTGACTTACCGGCGTACTTGCAGATCGGCTATGAACAACAAAGTTATCATTGCTAGTGCTTGAATTATTTTTGTATGCGGAATCACTATTAGTACTTATCCTATTTGATTGTGAATAATTATTTTTTATACTATATTCACCTGTAGGTGTTCTTAGTGTTTGTAAAAAGTTATCTAAATTGATATTTGAATATTCATTTTCTAAATTAAGATTCTCAGTTTCATTGAGTTCGTATATTGAATCATCAGAAAGAGGTCTTCTTTTCATTTCATTTTCAAAATTTGAAAGTTCATATGGATGTCGCAAATCTACCATGGAATCTGATTCATTAGAAGGTGCTGCTTCGAATTTACTGCTTACGTCCGATTCTAAGGACAATCTTGATGTTTCTTTATTTGTATTATGACTTCTAATAGAATCTGTTTCATTGCCACTATTATTAAGTTGGTCCAGGATGGAATTACTCAAAGATTGGGTTAATGTTTCCATAAATTTATTAGGCTCATTTGTTAGACTTGCTCTGCTATTACGTACCTTTTCACCTCTCGAAAGAGTATCATGAATTGAAGTGTGACTACTGTATATCATTAAAGATGTTGTTTTCTTTTTTATTTTATTCATTTTTTGATTTTCTCTTGTTAACATTTTAATAATAGAATTATCTTGTGGAATATCTGATTTGTCTAGTTTATCTAATATGTATTTGGACAATTCTTCGTCTAATGTATCATCAAATGGAGGTGATGAGCTTGGTACTGGCGGAGGTTGAACTATTTCGCTATCATAGCTGTCTTGCCTATCTAACGTTGATCTACTACCACTTAGATAATATGAAGCAGGACGAAAATTGTCTGATATACTGAATCTGCTAAAAGGTGAATCAAGTGAAGTTTCTTTATCATCTTCTTCAGCTTCTGATATATCTAATCTTTCTTTTGAACTTTTTTCACCCTTTGCTGACCTTTTTAATGTATGATCTTTCGTATTAGCAAAATTAGATGCTGTATCGGTCAAACTATTCGATTTTGCTAAATCTTCATTTGATTTTATTTGGGAAATTACGTTACTTAGCTCCATATAAACTGGCTCGGATTTCCCATTATTTACACAAACTATCTCATAGGTTTGCATATCATCCTCTTCAAGCCCTACATTCATTTCTACGTAAGGATTATCTTCATAGTTGTGAGGCATACTTTGGTCAAATACACTTATATTTTCTAATATGGTTTTATGTGCGGGTTCAATAGTTGAAATTTTTCGTGGACTCATTGGCAAATAATGGTCTTCACTCAATGAAAATACTGGCGGCGTCTCTGATTTATCATCAATTTTTTCTTCAGTTATTTCAGATACAATATCCGAATTAACTTTTACTTCAACATTCTCAGAGGGATTTTCTACTTCATTATCCGAAGCTAACAAAACTTCATCTAAATCATTGTCTGTATATTCAATATGATTCTCTGAATCTGCTTCACTATCGTGAGTTTCATATCCCTCGTTATCACTTACTTGTGACTCATGCGAGATGTTAATTTGATTTTCTAATCCTCTCGATGTTGATCGTATAGCTTCCAGTTCATTACTTTTTGAATCAAAATTATTGAAATCATCATCACCACTGTCAATATCAGTAACTATTTTGGGAATAGAAATTGTGCAGAGAATATTCTCGTAAGTGTTTTCCGTGACGGAAGTTGTCTGTTCAGTAAACGTACTTTCTGCGAGTGAAGTAGAACTAAGTGCATGCGGAGATGTCAGCCGCGGTAAGGTAGGGCTAGTAACATTAACATTATGGGACCTTCCTGCCTGCATATCTCTCGTATTTTGCAGATCAGTGCCCGGTGTTTCTTCTGGGGTGCAAAAGCGAAACCATCGTTTTATTATTTTTTATTATAATTTTTATTATGAAGTAAGAAGACACTTACTAGCGATGTGCTTGTTAGTATTTAATTTTATGTTTTATTTTAAAATAAATATATGTTAAAATAATATAACTACTCATACAAAGACACCAAATTAAAAATCCATAACCCACCACCGGTACTAAAGTAGTAAAATTTCTTGTTAGTGACACTATGTCCCAGCAGGCAGGAAGGTACCTTTCCTTAAAGCGAAGTCATCATTATAATATACTATTGCGAGGTCAATGTAAGTATTACATATGTATGTATAATTATAACATCATAGAATAAAATTAAAATATAATATTTGTGGCATTTTTATATTATTTTTATTATATTAAAACAAAAAACTATATTACAATGAATGAAAGTATTTGCTTATAACAATTATAATAATTAGTGTCTTAATGAAAATGGACGTACACTTTAATACAATTACATCAATTAAATATGTAAAGAATAATGTCTTTATTTTAACTAATTTCTTTATCTACAACTAAAAATTCATGCATTAAAAACAGCAAAATACATGCTTCTTCTTAAATATTTTTTTATTGCAAAGAAGTATCCTAATTACTTCTTCATGCTATTTATACTCAGATCAACTTGTTAAAGTTTGCTATTTAGAAAGACGACTCTTACCTTCATCGTCTGAAGAATAGCTGTTGTAAGACGCATTTTTATAGGTCTTAGGCTTATACTGGTCAGATCGTAATGATTGTCTACTTTGATTCAAAGATCTCGCCAAAGAAATAGTTGCCGGTGTACTCTTTCTCGTGAGAGGAGACTGCAACATTCTTTGCTTCCACTCTAAAAGTCTTTTCATTGACTCCTCGCGCTAAAAATATTTTTAAAAATCGTAAAAATTGTTTTTTATTCTGTAAATTTCACAAAGATATTGTGTGAAAAAAATTACTGAAATAAAAAAATATAAACACGACTACCTGTTGTACTTTCTTTTCACCCTCTTTCTCAGAAGATGAAGGAAGCCTGGCACTTGCTGATCTCATAAATCCTTCAATATTTGAATCATATCTGTTTGCATCCTTAACAAAACCACTCACATTGGAACTATCGCTCATTACACTACCACTTCTGTTCAAATAATCCTTCTGTTTTTCTAGGTCTTTTTCTTTTAATGTCCAATTAGAATTTATTCCTTCCAGATCACTATATTTCGAATTGTAACTCACATTATCTCGAATATTTCTGTTTACGTTAAACTCAGTTTCATAGTTATTATTAATAGTTTGAGCATATGGTGAGTGTAATTGTTTCTCAGCGAGCCCACTTGCATATTTCTCTAAAGGAATTTGAATATTTCTAGGTCCAAGACCCTGTTGTTGTAAATATTGTGCCGACTGTCGCATTTTTTGTGCATAACTTTCTTCGGAATAATATTTATCTGAACTAGGATCGTAATAGGAATTAATATCTAAGCTAGATTTAGGTCTTTGCGGTTGTTTCGTTGGATCATAATTACTTCGTGTTGGCATAGTTTTGTTAAGAGCTTCATTCTTAGATTCGTATTCAAGAAAATCAGCGCTATGAGGTCGTGGCATTGGTGGTTGAATGCCGCTTGCCTGCATCTTCTTCCTGCGTAAAACTGATGGCCCAGTAAAGACTTTTTCTTGGGTCTGAAAAAATAAAAATGATTTAGATTATTAAAGTGCCTACATAATTTTTATATTTATTGAACAAATTAATGAAATGGTATCTTACATAACCAAAAGATTGATCCTGTGGTGATTTATGACTAGATAGACTTACAGCATCGCGCGATGGGTTTGGTGATTTTGCGTATGTTTTATCGTTACCGTAGGCTGCATAAATATCTTCGTAATCCCCGATCTTTTCCGCATTGTATGCAGACATCGTTGTAGATCTTCTATAAGCATCTGGTGTTCGTCTTTCAGTCAACCTCTCATTCATAGAACTTGTTGGTTTGTTTCCTTTGTTGTTTAAATCACCGTAAACTTCCCTTCCATACACATTTGTATCGACATATGACTTAGAATTCGTCCTCGATTCTGGATAGCTTTCATTATAAATCGATGATTTATTTGTTTCAGTTGGTGGTCGATTTACTTCGTCATCTTTTTGCTTTTGTTCCATTCTCTCCTCATAATCTTGAAGAAAAGGATTGTAGTTTGGCTGTTTTTCATAAAGACTTTCAATTTTATCATCTTGCACTTGCTTTTGCTGATTTTTCCTAGTATCAAAATAAGGAGATTGAGGATTAGATTTGTATATGGATGGTGTGTGATTTTTATCTAGTGATTCAGTGACAGTATTTGTCAATGGTAATGATAAATTTTGCATATCATAAGATCGTTTGGTTTGATAGGGCATTTGCGTGGGCGGTGATTGCGGATTGCGTGACGTGTAAATCTCCTGTTTAGTGCTGTAGTTAGTGTCCTGGAATCGAGTGTGATTGGTGCCTTGGCTATAATGTGATGCAGGTTTTTTGAGAAGATCATAATTTGGATCGTACCTGTAAGTTTTTAATTGAATCAATTTATATAATGTTTATTATAAATAAAATAAAAACAACATAACTATAGTCATGGTGTTAAATTCATTTTAATACGCAAAATTTATACGTACATATCTGGACTAGGTGAATTGTATCCATCATTAGATCGTCTTGGTTTCGGTGGGGCGTTTGCGTATGTCGGACCTGCCGCTTCGTCACCATCCTAGAAATTAATTTAAAAATTTAATAAGGAAAAAAACATAAAACACAAACAAATATAAAAACAGTGATCATGTAAAAAATTAAGTAATCAAATTATTATCAAAAATATTGAGTTGCGTCACTAATTAACTTGCACTATAATTTTGTGGTGACATCGGCGAATCTGCAGTTATAACCGCACATAATATCTGTCCTTGGTTACGCTCTACTGAATTAATTGTCAGTCACCTGATCGGTAAATGTTCATGTACAATGAATAATACCTACCTCTGTTTTCGCAGCTGCCCGATCATTTTGTTTTTGCTGCTGCTCACTGAAAATAGAAACAGTTGGAATCAATAAAGCAATACCTTTTGTTTCTACTCATCTCGGCAAAAATAATGGCATAAAATAAAGTATTATGTATTACTTATTAGCAAGCATATTATTTATCGATTATCTTACGTGGAACTTTGCATAAGAGCTGCCATAGTGAGCGCTTTAACCCACTTCAACATAGCTTCCTGGTCTAACGCAGCTAACACATACGTCCGCATATTTGCGTGTTCCAATTTAAAAGCAAACTTCCGCATCACTTTATCATCTGCAGTACATGCTGATACTTTATAAGATGGCAAGAGCACTGATCCTAGAAGTTTTTCTTCATCTTGACCTGGAAAAAAGAAGAATAAAATCACATTTCACTAATGTTTAACATATTAATAATATTAAAAATAATGCATAGACACAATACATACTTTTGTAGTAGAACAGGCAGTATTCCGATAAAACGAACCACCTTTTCCGCCAAACTTTCAAACCATCGGAACCCTGTTTATATAGTAAACCAGCCATAGTTACAGGAGCTGAAGGTATTCGTTGGGCGGTAGGTGAACGTAAAGCTTGGGTACCGCTACTACTTCGTCGACTTTCTAGAGAGGGAGATTTTATACTAGGCGTACTTGATTCACTTGATTTCATGGGTGAAACCATTCCAGGATTGTTCTTTTGATTATTAAATTCAGAAGGTGGAGATTGACTTTTTGACTTGCCATGGTCTTGTTGATTTTGTCTTTCTGCTTCCCGGAAATCGGATTGATTTGATTGCCATTGCGTTTCTTGATATTGCCTGTTAGGTATATCTCTATCTTTGTAATCATTACCTTTCGCATACATCTCAATATCTTTTTGTATATCTGGACTACTATAATCTTTAAAATCATTTTTACTGCTATACAAATCTCTGTAAGAACTATCTGAATAAATACTATTTTGTAAATTTGGTGGTGGTTGAACGCCATGAATTTGCTGTAGCAGTAACTGTCGTTCAGCAAATTTTTGTTGTTGATGCATTTGAGCTTGATTTTGATAATGCATTTGTTGTTGCATTTTCATTTGTTGGATTTCATTGTATTGTCTTCTTAATAATTCGGTATTACTTTGTGGTCCTATTCTATTTGAATATGGTAGATACGGCTTTGAACCGTACTGATTAACATTAGGCCTATAGGTGTGTTGATGGTTTTGATATATTTGGTTACTATCTTTCGGTGGGTTTCGTTTTAAATAATCTTGATATACTTCTGCATTATATCCTTTAGGTATATTTTGCATTAATTCGTGGTTAACATTTTGGTCTACGTGAATTTCCTGTCTTTCCAGTCGAGGAGGAGACTGTGCGTAATTATAATTGTCATTTGCTCCGTAATGTCTGGCGTAATCGTGATTTTGTCCGGTGCCATACATCTCGTGCCTGTTTTCAAGGAGCGGCGATCGTGCATTCATGTTGGAATGATATTGACTTTGCAATAGCTGGTGCATGACGCCACTGGGCTGAATTTGCGCGGGCTGATTGTTTAAATGCGCAGGTAACTGTGAATGCTGTGGCGAATATATTTGATCGGGATGGACATGATGTGCCATGAGATGTTGCTGTGTGAGAGGTTGTTGTGTCGCCGTCACATTTTTTTTATTCTCCATTTGAAAATCTGTCTGAGTCACCGGTGGATCAATCCTGAAACAAAGAAAACTTGTTTTAATACAATCATTACTATATATACCAAAACTTATAGTACAAAATGAGTTGTTTTGTTAATATGGTCGTCACGTTTATGACGTGCTATAAGACATAAATTTATACGATTATGCTTTGCGTGTTTACCAGTACGTAAACGTTCAAATCGAACAGCCTAATCGAATCGTTACCGTCGCCGTTTGATAATATGAGTGTATGAGAAACTGCAAGCGAGTCAATATTACGCTTTATCACGTAACGTAACAGTAAACTGAAAACTTCGTTATCTTAAACAAATATATATATAATCATTTAACCATAATTTGTGCAAATAGTATTAATGTTTGTGTACTAGCGATGCAGCTATTTATATTGTCAACGAACTATTCCAATATAAAATGTATTCAGAGATAGCAAACAGTATAACATCGTAGACAAATAATGTATGTGAGATTGCGATTGCTTACATGCTTGAATTAATTTTCCCACGCTTATTGAAACGATAAGAACAATAAAGATTGTGATGCATTTTTAACATAAATTATTGTTTACATAACTATTATCTTGTTATAACGCATTAAATTGATAATCATTAATTAAATTAAAGTTTAGTATATATACATAACTTTCGTCTATATAAAAGAAACTATTTGTCGAAAAAACGTATACCTTCTAGACGATAAAAATCGATTCGTACGATATTTTTAACTGCACACTCTTTCGTATATTTTTGCTTAACAGAGAAACTACGCTGTTTGCAGAAATAGATTTGTTTCCAAATTAAAATTACTACAGGCAAGTAAAAACTTAAAACTATTAAAATGTACTTAATGTACTCAATTAACGCAATAACGAAATTATTTCGTAACGTTCTTAATAACTGAAACATAATTTCATCGTTGTGACGAATAAAAACGGTTTCTATAGGAGAATAATTAGAGCAAGTCAAATCATGATTCGATATTCCGATAAACTTAAATATTACTTAATAGGATTTTAATTAACTCTGCTTCAAATATAGAAACTAGCTTATGCGTCTTAATGAGCGGAAGTGTAAACACGGATTGTCACTGCGGCCACTTCCTCGCTTGCTAATGACTCGTCGATCATCGTCCGACGAGGGAAGCTATGGTAATGATCTCTATTTCTGCCAGAGTAACTCGAGAACTCGACATAATGAACGGTTTTCGTCTAAAACGTTTTTTTTTTTATTTCGGTTGCTGACTTTTGTTTTTAGTATTAAGCTATTCTATTGATTACTGTACATTTTTATTCGACTGAAACAACGAAAATGATAGAGAAATTTGTCTAATGTTTATATGCAGGTATATGTAGGACAGCATGCAAGTTTAAAAAAATAAACTTACAATTTATAAATAAATATTATAATCGATAATAAAGTCGAAGATTATTTTGCACGCCACTTGATATAGTCTATACTAATATTATAAAGAGGAAATATTTGTTTGTTTGTTTGTTTGTATTGAATAGACTCCGAAACTACTTGACCGATTTGAAAAATTCTTTCACTGTTGGGAAGCT
>DVXP01001427.1:0-15090 GCA_018235645.1 Junonia grisea | reverse complement strand
CCAATCAGGAAAAGATCGTTTTCCATCATGACGTGGCCGGGGATCGAACCCGGGGCCTCCACGTCGCAGGCAGGCGTATTGACCGCTGCGCCACGAAGGTCGTCAAATAGAAGAAAGGTATTGTTTGTATGGCGTTTGGCATATGGATCCATTGCGACCTCATGTAGCCAAAATAATTTGACCAATTTAGAATTGTAAGCTATCATTAGATTTGTATTCCATCCCGGAACCTAAATAAGGCGGGCAGTTGGTTTTCAGTAAACTTAAATTTTCAAAGTAATTGTACATTGTACATTTTAGACTCTTACATGTTTTTTTCCCCTGCATCATCATCATCATCATTTAAACATAAACTTCCTGTTAATCTTCCAGAGACCCAACCCCGGAAACAACACAGTTGTTACCAGTCAGGTGGTTACCGGCAACCAGGGACACCTACCACTACCTGGACATAGACCGGGAGCTGACGATGAAGAGGCGACCTTATCACGCGAGGATGACCTTCTGGGAACTGTTCTATAGGGCCAACGAGGACAGGCTTAAGGGTCGAGGGAATTGATGGGATTTTAGTAGATGATATGTTACGTTATATAGTCTAGTACATTGTCTTGTACCATTAGCATTGGTAGTTTTCGATAAGATAATTTCTGATCAGTATTCTTCCATACATCGACTGAGAGCGCCTGAAGCGAAGTTTCCATTACAGGCACCGCTAGTCGATGTATGCAATTAGTCACAGAATACCGAGCTACCGTTATTGAAAACTGTTATAACTCGTACTAAGGCCACTGTAGGGCTATTCCGACCAAAAACCGAGACTCACTCAAGCGATTTTTTTACACTTCACTCACACAGTTGTACATGTAGCGCTGCGCGATATGATGCGGCACCGAGTCGTACTGAAGTATTTGTAATTTTTACGAAAAATGGATATTCTGTAGCAAGTTTTTAACGATTCAAATTTGACAGAGACTCGTTTTTTGGTCGGAATTGTCCTAATGTAATCTTAGTTGTCGTTGTGAGTTTTCAACAATTTTATCAGATATTCTTTCACTACTCGTGTATGCATAGACTTGTAGCGCCTGTAGTGAAAGTACCTACTCGTACTTTTAGGACTACTGGTGACCTTTCGAATTCACATATTATACATCTAACAAGACGTCAGTTATTGCGATCTATGTGAGATACGAATATAGGTCATACGTTTGATTTGCTCGTTAATCTTTGACTAATTTCGCATACTTTGACTAGCAGAGCCTATAATGAAATTTTCGCTAGAGGCGCTGTCAGTCAATGTATGGAAGAATACCGATCGAAAATAACTTTATCGAAAACTGTCAAAACCTATACTAGGTCTAGAGTACTAGACTGTGTTTCGGAAACAAATACGAAATGTATCAGGGAATTATCGAATGTGTTATTTTAGTTCCTTTACGTAATAAATACGAGTATTCCAGCAGTGCCTGTAGACGTTTGTTTTTCCTTCACCCTACTTACTTCTTCACTAGTATTACAAAAATGTGAAAGTGAATTTGTTTATTTATGTTTGTTAAGTACTGTAACTTGAAATTTTGCAAACT
Organism: Junonia grisea; assembly: GCA_018235645.1. NCBI lineage: Eukaryota > Metazoa > Arthropoda > Insecta > Lepidoptera > Nymphalidae > Junonia > Junonia grisea. The sequence goes on along the minus strand of DVXP01001427.1, from coordinate 13,510 downwards.
TAAAATAAGTAACCCAGATTAAATAACAGGACGTTTTTGTTCCTGAAAATAAGCTAAACCACGAGGGACTACAGAGATATAAGTTTACGCAGGCAGAGCTGCATACAAAAGCTTAATTGACTAAAGCGCTGCCACGAGGAGTGCGGGTTCAAATCCCGCTTTTCACTATTTCTGTGTTGACGTGAAAACGTTCTACGATGTCCACACATGTGTATTATTAACACGAAATATTGAGTAAGCAATTGACATATAGTTAGTTTAAAAATCTTTTTGTAAAAAACAATATTAATCATGGAATTTAAACAAACACAAATATATTGCTCAACACAAAAAACCAGTCGATCGGAGCTTTAATATTAAAGAAACCTTGAATCTCCGATTTATCTTGAAATGCAATTAAAATTCTCAACATCGACGAATTCTATAAAAAAACTACAAAAAAAACTGATTTATATAGTAATGAACTATGCACTTTAACATACACTATATAACTCAGGTATCTTTCGTCCATACATATTGTTAGCGGAACTATTTGGAATACACGATACAGTGTTTTTTTTTTATATTTAAAGTATGCATCCATGGGCTTTGATTTTCACAGTTGCCCATGTCTTTGATTTTCCATTGTTTACAAATTTTTCCCTCTATGCGTAAATTCCTTTAACCAACAAGAACTTAGAACTGCTTTAACTTAATGTTACTAAGGACGCAAGTCCAAACCTGATATAATGTTTTATTTTCCTTATTTACTTATATATTTTACTAATAATAATACATTATAATTAAGCTCCTATATCTATTTATGTTATATAAATTATATTAATGTGATCTATGTTTTAGTGGATCCTGCCCCACTCCTGATCATTCTGAGCAAGGCCTGCATGACCTTAGTGTCAGTTTGGGTTGCAATAGTGGATGATCGGACATACCTATATATTATCCGTATTTTTTATTTTTGCAAAATTAGGTCGTTTTGCGTTTTTCTTATATCAAATGGTATAATTAGTGTGTTGCGTAATGATCTCAATTTATTTTCTTACTTGGAGAAGATCAATATGTACCTTATGCTTTGTGCATCAGAAAATCATAGCCATATCTTTGCTTTTGTAAAACCGTCTTAATCTTATTCAGAGCAATGATAACTAACGGTTTCTATTTACTACTTACAGTATTGTGTTATTACTATTGTCTGAAAATGAAACTATATTTTATCGACAGTGATGATTTTTGATCAATTGTGAACAATCGTGGCAATTATCTTGCGGAAAGTATTTTTATGTTTAAATATGTATACATTTTATTGAAAAGTAGGTCGTATAAGATGCTTATGGTGTTAAAAATCTCTTTCAAGTTCACTCTTTGGTCCCTTAGTATTATATTGTAAATATTCGTGATGATTTCAAGATTACCATCTTCACTGGCGCCCTGAGCTCAGAGTCTCTTTTGTGTTCGTTTTATCACAATGAAACTTAATAAACCTCTTATTAAAATCATCCCAAATGCAGAAGAAGATTCGCCAAAAGGTTCAACGAGATTTTTTTTATTTTTTTTCTATTTGTGGTTAACATTTTAAAGTGGAGCAACCAAATAAACAAACTCACTTTCAAATTTATAATACATATATTAAGGAAGTAAGGATAACCGCTCCATTCACTTTTGACTTATCAAACCCTCGTATGTGAGCTTTTTATTCGGGTGTAGTAGGGTAGATCTTGGTTGAGATCCGAAAGTGGGGGGGGGGGGTATGCGAGTCTTTAATCACTAACAACCCCTGCGATGGCCGCCTTCAGAACGGAAACAGAGGAGCTGTAGGATCGCTCGTAGCTGGCGGAGCTCCCACGCTGGTGCTGATGGTGTTATTCCCCTCCCTCTCCAGGAGTCCGGTATCAAGAGGTCCGGTATAAAGATTTACCCTGCGTGAACAAAAAAAAGGTAATGCCAGTGAGGCAAACCACAGTTTATACGAAGCAGCAAGAGTAGTGTTGGCTACCATCTCAAATGATGTTGCTGGTGGTTGTGGTGTTCAATCACAGCGCTTTAAATTAATTTTTGTTTTGTTTCAGTAGTCATATAGTTTATAATCTATCCACGTCTTTTGGCGACCTGTTTGCCTATTTATCTTAGCTTTTATGCCCTTCACTTTTAAAAAATATATAATTCAGTGTGTAGGTATACAGAAATAACAACGTTGTCACGCCTAGGGTGGTGAAAATTTGTTCTCTCCTTAGATTGCTATCAGCTAAAATTAATTGGAAAGTTATTTATTTTAATTTTAAACTTAAATATTATCTTTAATATGCCTTTAATAATAGGTTTCAAACTATTTAAGAGACTTCAAAAATGTACTAGGTTGAAAATTAATAAAAATTTTATATAGCACTTAGATAGATACAAGAAAACTAATTAAAGAAACTGATTAATTGAGTAAATTGATTTGTACCTAAATCTCTGGGTAAAAATTTTTCAATAATATTAAGATTTAATTCTTGACATGATATAAAGTACATATTTTAAAAATAATTATACATAATTGTAGTTTTTTAAATATCTTCATTAAAAATACATTAAATGTTTTTAAATAAATCGTTTACAATGTGCACATCCTGTTTGCATTCGTGACTATTTTCAAGCTCTCTACAGCTAACTTAACTGAAGATTTAAAAATAACTGTAAAACAACCGTAGAAAACACGCGTTCGTTAATAATAACAATATTGTTAATTACAACCATGGCAGGCTTTGACAACATATTTGTATAACAAAGAAATAAGCACACTTACTGCCTTTTTATATTGCACCATGTGCCGTTATTACATTCTTCTAAAAATACGTCCTTTAGCTTTGCCTCTTGTTTCTCTGTCTCGTACCATCGTATCGTAAAGCGTTTCTTATAGACTAACTGACTAGCACTGACAGTTGCGGCTCTTGCCCCGTACGGTTGGAGTAAACGAAAAGGAAAGTTTTTCGAGTTACACTTCCCGAAATATCGTGATGACACAGAGACGAGTATATCCTCGTATTTATTATACGGCCATGGTCGTAGCCACGGTGGGGCAAGGGTGGGCGCTTGCCCCCCCCTGATGCCTGATTCAGTAATAAAAATTTTAAATTCGCTTAAAATTTTTCATCTATTTCGCAATTTTTATACACGTCCTGCTAGCCCTGGCAAAAAATAGCAAAATGAAGCCTAAAAACTCGTTTTTTATGTTATTTACACTTTTCAATAAATTGGTCTTTTACTTGCACTGATTTTGCCAATTTGCCTACCCCTTAAAGCAAATCCTGGCTACGCCCATGTGTACGGCAACAAATTTTGAAATAATAAATAGGCAGATTTTTAATTATTTGGTTGGTTAACATAAGCAGTAGATATGTAGATTGTCCAGTCCTTCATAAAAGGGGTTTCCTTAATTCGACCGTATATTTTTCGTGTTCGCGGATAACTTTATCGCTTTATAGACTTTGACTTTGGGCTTTCTCAATTGGTATAAATGAGAACTGTGCACTTTGCATTTCAGTAAATCTTTGAAGTTGATTATTTTTATAAAAAGTTATTTCTTCATATTACCACATACGTAGATAAAGTATAAAGAGACTAAGCTTCTTAAGAACGTCAAAAATTGTTAGCTATTTTGGTAGGGTTGTCACATTATAGGTGAAGTAAAATTAAAGAAAACATTTATTACATAGTTTTAATATTCAGCATGACAGTATTACATTAGATATTAATACTTTAAAAATTACTTATTCTAATAGTTTTCATTTATTAATTTTTATTTTTTCTTTGAGTAGTATGGTATATTCTGAATCGAATATATTTTTCTAGTATTATTCATAAACAGAGTACAATAAACAATAATAATTAACAATGAAATAACACGTTACTAATTAAAATATTTAAACTTGCAAGAGTGCAACTAATAAAACCAACAAAGTGCGATGCGCTAACCCTGAGCTTGTCCACTGGCGAGCGATCGTCAACTGGTTTTTTTTCGTGTCATCGCGTACTTGACAGCCGGCCAGTGGACACACACACATGCTCCGTGTGCTTGTAGTAGTTCAATCGTTTCGTGTTGTTGTTTGAAGCTTTATCTCTTTATAAGTGTGCAGAGTAGGTATTGCAATCCGGCATCAATTTCACCAGATTGACGCTAATCCGACCGGATCCGGTCGCATCCGGCCGGATTTTTAACTTGATTTAGTGAATTTATTTAATTTGAATTTAAAGTGATTTTAAGTTTTGATAACAATACATAAAAAAGAAAAATAAAGAGTAATATATAATAAAAATATATTTTTTGGTATAAACTGTAATTTTGGTACTATTTGTACTAAATAAAATTATGAAACTATTCTAAATAACAAAGTAAGTAATTAGTCTGACTCTCGCTTATTAATGCGTGTAAGTGTTTGAAAGTACCTAAGTAATAATACTATTAAATTCTTATTAATAATCTACACTAACATAAGTCTAAGTTGAAAAAAATTAAATCCGTACTTATAAAATCAACTTCAGTTCACAATCCTAAGAAACCTCAACACTGGTTGGCCTATAGTGATAAGTGTTTTCCTTTTACTCCTTCTACTTCATACGCAGTCATTTACTAATATAATTAATCAGTTTTTGTAACTTTAACTTTCCTCCTATCCTATACCCTATTTTTTTCTTGCAGGAGTTGATTTTCCAGTTCTTCTTTTAATGTAATATTATAATGTTTTTTCTATTGCAAGTAATAGCATGGAATCAGAAACGCATTCGGAATCTATATTAATATCTTTTTCTGTCACATTTTCATCATTAAGGAATCGAATTATATTTTTTTTTTCATTTCGTCAGTTTGTCTCAAAAAACGAGGAGGTTTTTTTTTGATTATGTAAGAGTAAGTAAATTAATATGCCAGTTACTATTGTGCGATGTTCTTTTATATTTCACGTAGTGTGTCAGATATATTAAAACTTAGGGCGCTTTCAATTTAGACGGTTGGTGCCGGACTGCTGCCGCACGGTTATTACGACCATAAGCCGTACTGCTGCCGGACGACAGCAGTACGACGTAAATCGTGTTTTTTGAAGAGATACGCGGCTGCAGTCCGATCGAAATTTAGTGATTTCCATCGAAACCCAACTTTAGTCGGTGCCATGGACTTTGACGAGGAAGTGTTATTGTTAGTTCTCTTGCTTCGGCAGAAACATAAACGACGCCGTACTAGGGCGACGCCAATGTTTTCTTTAAAATATAAAACTGGTGATTTTTATACATTTTACCATAGATTAAAAGATAGCTCAGCTGAAGCTCCAAGCGATTTGAATACTTGTCACATTTAGAATCCCAAACGGCGGGGGCTGCAACTCTACTTCATTTATAAAATCTGTATTTAAATCATCCATAATTAGGTAGGTATGCACGAAAACGTCTAAGAAAATCGATGTGTTCACAACACTAGCGAACAACGACTGAGACAGGTTGTTGCCGTTCCGCCAATGGACGTGCGCCGCACTGCTGTCGCACGACTTTGCGTCGAAACATTTTGTATGAAAAATCATAACCACCCGTGCGCAGTACGATACCCGGACTGCAGCAGTTCGGCACCAATCGTCTAAATTGAAAGCGCCCTTACTTAGTTACTTAAAATAATATCTTGGTGACCCAACTTATTTAAAATAAATTTAAGAACAGTATCAGTAGTAAGAAGTGTCGATTCTCTTCTACACGATTCTCTTCTATTCTTCGAAACATTCGACAGCAAGTTTGAATGGTTGCGAACCCGTGATCAAATCTTTCATTATTGACCACTCGTGGTCAGTAAATTTTACTGTAGATTTTATATTTATATATTATATTAAAGCTTTTTCGATGCGTACTTTCAGATCATAAAATCTTTCAGTATTAGATAAAAGGCTGTTCCAACGTGTGCGGCTAATCTAGTCAATCACTTGCACACTTTTCGACTAGTTTCGTTCGATAATTTCGATGTCAAAGGTCAAATGGCGACTGACAAACAATTGCAGGCAGAGCCTGTGACGGTGGCGGCAGTGTTGTGGCACGTCTATCGATCGCGTTCGCACATTTTTTGCTTTACCGGATCCGTCACCAGATCCCGCGCCGACTCACCGGATCCGGTAGTTCCAAAAACACACCGGATTCGCCGGACCGAATTGCAATCCCTAATACAGAGAAATGCTACCCTTAACAGATTTATCATTTAATATTTAATATATAAAATTCAATCAATATTAGAACCCAACGGGCTAGTTCGCACCGATGGCAAGAAACCAGATGAAATGACGCTTGTTCCTTGGAAGTTGGGAAGGTCGCCTTTGTGGGATGCGACTTGTGTTTGGTGTTTGATACACATACAGAGATCTTCCCTGACGGTAGGAGTGGTGGCAAGGAATGTTGAAATCACCAAACGGCACAAATACGAAGAGATTGAAATTAGTTTCGTATCTGTATCGTTTTGATGTTGAAACCATGGGGTTCTAGGGTGAGGAGGCAAGAGAGTTCTACAAAGAACTATGTTCCTGCCTTACTGAATTCACAGATGACCCGAGAGCTGGTACCTCGGCCAGACTATCATTCTGGCCATTCAATGAGGAAACGCCGCCAGTGTTTTGGGCATCTTGCCACATTGTAACATTGATGGCTATTTAGATTTTATATAGTTATATATTTTTCGATGTATTTCTTTCTTGATATATTAAAAATTGTTTAATTGGCCTTGCATAACATATTGTTCATAGAATAAGTTAAAGATATAATATAGGTAAACCCATGGTATTATCTGTAAATTAACAAGAAATAAAGCTTTCAAATTATTGTAACTTAATGCTGGACACAAGTTGACTTAATATAAGACGAGGAAGGCATACAATGTAATTTTTAAAGACGCCTAGCTGAAACGTATTAATTGTGTAATAGATAAATTGTGACGGCTGTGCGTTTTTTACCTTTGAGTGGGATCATACCTGGATGTTTGGAGTTTAAAAATTCATTTGAACCTGGTGGGAGGCAGTACTATCGTAACGTCTATCGGGTTAACTTATTTAAAATGCCAACTTAGACGACACATAAGTACGTCGAGATTAAGCCATTATATTGAACCCCTATCACGATCCTTCTGCGTAAGTTGGCAAGAACTTGGGAATCGTAGTAAATTTCTAAGCCTTAAGGTCTATTGAAGTTGCTCTAAGCAACTGTTCTGTTCCTGAGCAACTTATCTGTGCAGTTGAAAGGGTGTCAGCAAGTTGCTCAGATCTTCATTACTTATCTCGATAAGATCGGATTTTAAAACAAAAAGGATACGTATTATATGGTACGGATGGTATTTCATTGGTCATTCATTTGCTAGCAAGGTTGCCACAAACACAGGTATACTATCGAATTGTAAATCCCTAGATTTGGATTGATTGAAGTAATTTAAAAATATATTTTAAGCCAATTTTCTAAAAATTTGATAACCACTATTTCAAGGGTACACTCAAACTAATCGTTCGTCTAAACATTTTTTCGATAAGTGACCGTTAAAATGATATTCTCAGAAAGCCGGAGCTTGTAACTTTGTAACCCCAGATACCCCAGGTTTGACGATCTTAGCATTAATTAGATTTATTAGCATCAATTAGATTTATTGCAGACAATGTTGATTGATTGGTCCAAAAATGTAGCAACAAGCTATTTTTTTAAAGATTTTAGCAAGATTCCATTTGATTGTACTTAAATAATTTACATTAAATTCTTCAAATTTTACAGAACCTCAATCGTGTTAAAAACCGGTGTTTTAATTCGACTTTTTTTAATAAAAATTTAATTCTTCCAAAATTTACAACAAAGGAGGAATCACACGTACTTAATATTTTCAATGGGATGAAAAATTGTTTTTATAACGTCCGATATGACTCGTGAAGGTTTAGTTGGGTTGGGTGATTAGGTGACGTGATGATGTTTGAGGCGGGGTGCGGGTTGGCGTCGCGGCGGCGCGTTGCAGGCGGGTGGGGCTGCGCGCCATTGGCCATTGCGATGCCGGGTGCAGAACAGCGACGCATGCACTTCGACGCACTCCGCCCATCGCCCGCAACATCCGCGCCTTTTCTAACCCTCGGCGTCTTCAACGAAGGAGTCGTCGTTACTCTTACTGAAATAGTTACAATAATAATAATTAATAATACGAGTATCCTCAATCCAAAACCGCGCTCCGCGGATTTATCCGCGGCCGTTGTTAATAATGTTCAGTTTTCGTGCTGCCGATCAGCTCTCAACCGCCCCGCTGGGAATCGCTGTCGAACCGGAGCCGTGTCGATGCCGAGTAGCCTGTGCTTGTTCTCGCTTCGCGTACGTGCCCGCAGTTTACCAGATTGGCATGGCATGGCAGCTTGGATGCTCCTATGGGTCGTAACGTTTTATACCTTATAATATTATAGGCACCTACTTGATATGCAATCTAAAGTAATATTTTTAAAGTTTGACTGATAATTGGTGGCAAATTATGCCTTTATGATATTTCCTAACTGGCAGTTGTTTGCGGCTTCGTTCGCGTAGGTATATTTTTCAAAATATGTTTACGGAACGGAAAATACCTACCTGCCAAATTCTCATCTAATTATATCAATCACCAAATTTTCCTTTATGCAATATAGAAAAGGTAATATTAATACCAACTAAGACAGATGGCTTTTATCGTTCGAAATATCCTTGATAATAAACTCCTAACCCTTTCATGAGGGATGACACACAAATAAAAACATCCTTTAAACCAGATCGACAATTAATTCATAATATCTTCAAGGGGTGCTCGTTGCCAGCGGATGTCATCTAACGTTCTTAGCAGTTGCAACGACTCGCTAGCTCACGGTCGCGCCGCTCTTATCAAACCTGTTCTCGTTTCGCCACTGGCTTTTACCACAAACTTTTGATATAGGTACGATATTATGGTTCACTTCTATTACATATATTCCTATGTTATAAACATTTTTAAATATAGCCTAGGATTTGTTACAATTAAGACTAGTTATTTCTTTGCTATAAAAGAACAGTGGGTATTTCTATATCATACATATTATACAGTGGGTATTTTTATATCATCTGGGGACACGGCAGTGCCCTCGCCAAAAAACGCCAAAACTAAATAATTTTATTTACACGTGTTTTCATGCGATGGCCGAGTCTTAATATATTTATATAAAACAAAGATTTTTAATATTGATATGCGTCACTATAATTAGCTGTTAATTATTACGTAAGAACTTAACGCTTCGAGTACGGAGATTCCAGACAATTGATTTTCAATTGTTATAAACCACGATCGTGGTCTTAGGGACTAGATGTATTAAGACAGAAATTCGCTTAAGTAGGGACTGAATAAATTAATAAACGACTTCGTATTACATGGATCTCACAACGTCTTACCGTAGAAAAGTTGTTCTACGAGTTGCGAGACTTGGTTTTTTTGACAAGTATTGTTTTTGATGGGTACATATTATCAAGTTCATTTAAATTTTTTCAATAAGTGGTTTTGTTATTGCTATCTGATCAATAAAATTACTTCTGAAAATCGTATAAATAGACAAATAGTACCTATGTAACAATAAAGTACGAATCACATTATCTTTAGGCAGCCATGCAATCTGCATGTTACAATTTCGAGGAATAGGTCCAACCTAAATTCTGCGTTAGGTGAATTGTCCCTTTAATAATATACACTGATATACCTACTTACGCCATAAGCATACAATTGCATAATTTTAATAATATTTAGCAATAACTTTTACATTCAATGTTGTTTAAAATTGCGTAGAGTATATTTATGTTTATTATATTAAAAATAAACGAGAAGTAGAGGCCGCTAGTACTGCGGCGATGGCGGGCGGCGCGCGCGGTGCGATTATGAATGGCGCGTGACGCAGTACTCAGTACCGTCCTATGCAAGCACGCGCGCCCGCGCCGCACTCACTCCGCTGCTCTCGTTCACTGCGCTCGAACGGTACGCTCTCTGCACCGTCACAACGGTTTGCGCTAATTTATAGTAAAACGAAGATCTATACGGAATTTAATATCGTAATAAAATTTGTTTACTTTTAACATTCGCCTCTTATCGGTTAATCATCTAAGAGGTATTCTAGTGTTCTGGTGTAGAGAACTCCTTTAGATAAGACAGTGTAAGCGGTTTTTTTGACAAGGTCCGGATCGAGCGAGGACATAAGGTCTGGATACGGGCCGTTTGAAGGGCGTTTTCTCCTTGGAATAGCGTCCGTGCTCCGGTCGGTTGTTGTTCTAAGGTGAAGCGGGACACGAGGCGGGTGACGCCTGTACCGGACGAAGTAGGCGGTATCTGGCGACCGCCCTCCGCGGGCCTCGGACGGGCGCCGTAGAAAAGGCATTGGCGCGGGGCGCCGTAACACGGACCCACTAACGAATATACTTCACGAACTCTATCGTTTTAGTGGTTGAACATAAAATCTTTTCTATTGTCGATAAAACCAATTTAATATAAATAAATAAAACGTTGGTCCCATCAATTACTTGTAATAAATAAAACCGTTGTAAAAAAGACATTTACGTTATTAACTCAAACATAATTGTAATTATAATAAAAAGTAATGTTTCAATTTATTTTATATGAAATATTACTGTAACTATATGCGTAAATAATTAGTATAATTTATAATTAACGCTTCCGCGTTAATAAATTAAAAACAAAAAAATTATACTCAACACGTTAAAAAGTTTAAAGATGGTTTAGTTGCATATAAAACAGTAAAAAATGTTATCTGGGTAAAGTAGGTATCATCGTATTATTGTTTGATAAACATTACTCACAAACATTTTTTGTATACTATTAATTTTATTTTCTTTCGATAAAACGAGATCGATACCGGTACCTCACTAACCTCTCCGCGCTCCCCTCGGGCCTCGATTCTGCCACGCCCAGCGCGCGCATTCTCCAACAAAATACACACGAAATGGATGCACAGAGAATCGAGTCGAGCCGGCGTCGCTTGTAGCTCGCGCGGTTCAGTCACGCACGTCACATCAGTCAGTCGAGTAGCGATCTCGATAGCCTGCGAACCGTACGCACGGCGCACACGTGCCCTCGCGCCCGTCCCTTATCCACACCGCCGCTCTCCGCGCGATCATCGCTCTCGGTGCCGATCCGACCGGTGCCTCGCTCGCTTTTGACCTATTATGTAATACGAAAATAAACACCGCGCCTTTAACAGCGAGCACGTGTGCGCACCGGCTGCTGTACATCGCCGTCCACATCCGACCACCAACAAACTCATCACCACAGCCTTAGAAAACGCAAACCTTAATCTTCATATTGTGTAGCTCCAGTTGCGTCTTCTTTAGCAAAAATCAATTCAATATTTGCTTTGTTGGTGCCATAACTTCCGTATAATTGTTTCAAAGGTGATAGTGTTGTAGTGGATAATTGTTACCTAAGTAATACCAATCAGTGCAAAATGTCTAACTCAGTGGAACAACAATTTGGCGAACTTAGCCTCTCACAGGAAGACCATGACCAAATTTTCGAACAGGAGGATCACCAGGATCAAAGGTTGGTTAATCATGGGCTTATTTACCTTAATTATTGTTTTAACTCATAATTATTATTTGTTTAAAGTAAAGATACGATAAAATTTTAAGTAAGTCCAAAAATGTATAAACAGTAATTTATTTTATTAAAATTATAAGATTTTATACTACCATAAATAGATATCCATAAACCACGTTTAAAAATATAGCCTTAGCGCTCCTTACTGGAGGTGTTAGAGATGAAATTACAATGTTCTGTAGAAGTCATGTTTCGATCGGCTTTATTCGATGACGCATTGGTTATTTCATGTTACCTCAATTTCGTCCTATGTTCTTCGAACCTACGTACTGCATAAAGTATAGGCTTCTAGGAAATTAAGCCATGTATTTTACGTTTCATAATCAATAACTCCTACTTAATGAAAATTAGATTGCTCCAAACATCTTTAGACATGAAGCTTTATGTTAGCAACTAATTACATTATCTTGGATCTTTATCACTTACGTTTTCAAAATGAAAGCAATTTAAACATAGGTTATTTTATTTTAATAACATATTTATCCGCCTCGCAAAAAAAAAACAATTTGTTTAGATATTACTTTAGGGTCGTTAATAAGTAATGATTTTAATATTTGAATGACAAAACATTAATAACTTGCTTTACGAATTTAATGTAACAAAATGCATCATAAAGCTCATAGACAATATCACGTATAAACGGCAAATTTTACTAAAATTAAAAAAAAAAAACTAATTAATATTTCACGACCCTAACGTAATTAGGTAGATATGTCAATTTGATATTATTAATTTTATATAATACATGCGGGCGCGCCAAACGTCGCCCTGTCCACTAACGCCATCTACCAGGTTAATTTGTATTTTCAAAACATTGAAGAGCCTAATCCAATATACACACAGAATTTCATCTAAATCGGTCAAGTTGTTTAAGAATTAAGTAACAAACATCCGTATGAAAGAAATTTCTATATTTGTATACCTAACAATATAATAATTAATAATAAAACATTTTTATTAAAAACATTAGGTACCTACCTATATAGATAATAACAAAACATTATCACATTCTCGTTATAAATTTTATTTAAACTGTTTGGATTGTTAATTATTACATTACTATCACAACTTAGAAATGTTTTAGGTTATCTTACTTCTGCATTTTCACGGGCATGTATTTAAACGGGAAGTTTTCAATTTACTTTTGGTCAGTAAAAAAAATCGAAACGTAAGTTTATTAAATAGGTACCTTCTTCGGCAGTATTAACTGGTCAGTAAAAAATGTGTAGATGGGTAGTAAAAATATTGAAATGGGTAAAAAAATAATGTTGTGGCAGTAAAAATAATTATTTGGGCTGTTATAAATCGGAATTGGGCAATATAAAATGTGATTAGACAGATGTTCTAAACATACTTGAAAAGTAATTTTTTATGAATAACATCTACTTATATGAACATATATACAACATAAAAACCAATACATCTGGAACGTCTCCGGCGCTTCGGGATGAGCAGCCTCTCCGCCTTAGCGTAACAAAGCACAGGCGCTTCCATGCCTGATGATCCCTGCGCTTCGTTACGGCGGAGGTTGCTCCCCCTCCGCGCCTCCGGAGCTCTAGGGGTGTCACAGACAATTATCAGGTGAAGTCGGGGTTAACTAAATCTGTTCTAATTAATTTTAGATTAATAATGAATTTTACCGCCTGCTTAATTACTATTACTACCTATATTAATTAATTTAGTGCTACTTTGACATTAAATTACTGACCAACCTACATTATTTACTGCTTATGTTTTACCACCCAATCAATTAAAAAACTGACCAAGTATTATAAAACTGCCCATTCATTATTTCAACTGTCCAAGTGAAACTGACCGAATACTTTTAACCTTCCTCGGTTCCTCAAATACTACATACACTTGAGGCCTTCGGGTCATATTGACCCGATGTATAAAATATGA
>DVXP01001426.1:0-15091 GCA_018235645.1 Junonia grisea | reverse complement strand
TTAATATCGCAAAATATTTTACAATGTATTGGCGCCAAAATGAGAAAACACAATGAACAATCGTATAAAAATGACAGCTTCGAAATTCAAATGTAATATTTTTTTATAATTAAGTGTAACAGTATTTATGGCCAGACTAAGTATTTATTTATGCACCTATAATTGTATATCTAAAATGATTTTGGCATCTATTTTTATCGCAGAAAAAATATTAATTAATTCGAGTTATCTGCATGTTTGAATATAATGTTATTACTACTTAGAGGTATCAAATAACCATTTATATTTCGTCTTTACGTAGCATCAACTTTATTACACGCACAGACAATAAATATACATAGAGTTATAGCGTTGTTGTGTGAGTTGCAGGTTTAAAAAACAAACGAAAAAAGTGATTATAGTTGATATTTATGAATAATCGTTGTTTGTCGCAGGTGCTGTGGCATCTTGACATTTTCCGGCGCAGTTTCCGCGAGCTCACCGGCCACGCATGCCTCGGCCCGTCCTGCATTTTTTGCGCCCTGAAGGTAAGCTTTTAATGATATATATTAGCACCTAGATGTTTTGTACACATGTATAATCGAGAACATAAATATATGACGACAAACCTGTTCATATGTACACGTATCCATAGGTGGCACTTTGTAGAATAAAAGGCATCATAATGTATTTATAGTATGTAGGTCCTTTATTAAAATGTAGTTTCAAGCATATTCAGGCCCGCTGGCCATCTTAGATGAGTATCGCTTTAAAAACGTTTTCGGTTAGTCTCGCACGGCTCGAGTGGCCAATCAAACGTGACCTTTTCGTGAACAATGCACAGTTCAGTGCTTTGTTTGACCTCAAATCTGTGGGCCACAACTTTCGACACGTCTCGAACATAAAACGATGACTTTGCTTCTCTTGGAACGACAATAAAAGGATCCTTTGTACGCTATGTATGTATGTCACGAAAATCCACGAAATCACTGAAGTTTTTGCTGGTCTGTGCCCACGTAGTATCGTTCGATATAAACTTAACAAAATATATATAAAATTGTAAAACTAAATCAATTTATAAGTCCGTAACATAATATGCAAAGCACGTTTTAATCACAGAGCTGTCGAATACTAATTATAAAAAAGAGCTAAACCTGGTGTCGTAATTATGAGTGAAAAATGATTTAGTGCCTAGTTTTTCTTACAGGTTATTATTTTAAACGAGTTACACGACTTAAATAGCTCCTGTATAACGTCTGGAAATTCATGGCGAGTCCGTTCTTTATGCCCCTTGGAACTGGTTTTTAGAATGCGCTGGCGTGATTTAGATACCCAGCTATAGCTCGGACCTTTACCTTGGAGTTTATGAGCCATTGTCTAGACTTTTTCAAGCCTTAAAGTATAATCGGAATTGGAGAATTTCAAATATAAATATGATAATAACGACTATCTTTGGATAGCATTTTCCTTATAGCTGAAAACAGCCTAGGAACAACTTAATATTCCATTGCTAGACAAAGGAAATTGTCTATTCCTTTATGTACCTAATTTTGTGTATCTATGGTCATGTACCTACTCCATTAAAATTTAGTTGTTTAGAGTATTTTACTTATTTATTATTTTACTTATTAATCGATAAAAAAACTTTACATAAGCCATAAATGCATACATAAAAAGGTTACCTGTAAAAGTTCATCAAACATAGATATAACATAACAATACTTTTTTGGTTTTGTATTGTCTGATTTTGTTCATCGTGTCGTATATTCTCTATGTAGACTTAACGTAGAAGTTCCGCAGGCATATGTTTAGGAATTACCTGGAATTTAATTTAATTTACACTAAGTTCATAGAACTTTTGGCCTCGCGATATCAAGATAATGAGTGCAAGAGATTATAGCAACTCGTTACAAGTTCATTTACCTTACACAAAAACTGCAACTTCACTATTTTAAAATTATCAGACGCAGTCGTATCCGTATCTTGAATACAGATATAATAATATACCTACCTAAAACTTCGCGAGGATATTTTTAAAACAAAATATTTACCCTAAAATATTACATAACGAATTATCAGATAAAATATTTTTATAATATAATATAAATACATGTAGGTATTACACACATATATAATCATGAATTAAATAATAATAAAATGAATACATGAATGAATTGGCCGGTAGGTAACTGCTGATAACGCTAATGCATTATTAAAATTGCAATTATACGCGTACTTGTGAATGAATAACGTAATCGCTAAATAATTTATACTCTGTGTTCCGTGATTATTGCATTTTAATAATATTTTATTTTTATAATTACATTATTGTGTAGCAAGAATTAGTAGATAGGCACGTTCTCAGAAGTATGTCTTGGCTGTACGTGCCCCGAGCCGCATACAAACTGGGCCAGCCAATTACGGTGTTATTACACCATGCAATATCACTGAACTAATCATTGAAATGTTTCAAAAGAAAAAAAAATATTTGTCGAATGTTAAATAATGGCCACAGATTGTAAATACTAGTCTCTACTAGAATAACTTATTAGTTGCTTATAAGGTTTTGTTCGGATACCAAAGCATAATTCAACTACAAGTAATAAAAAATAATGTAATAGTAATGTTATGTTATATTTATCAATGTTTTGCCTAATCACATTTAAATTAATAAAATTATCAAATTATAATTTTATACTGTACTTCTTGCGGATAAATACTTCAATAATTACAAAGGGAACAGCAAAAACCAATGCTAATTCTAATAACATAATTATTGGAACAGGAATGTGCATATATAATGTAATCGTTGCTGTATGCAGAAAATAGTTACAGTGTCATTAAGTAAAACATTATTATTTTAATAAGGAGGTATTAATATATTTTAAAACAAAGAAAAACAATGATTTTTTTGTACCTAATATTCTAAGTATAAATCCTTTAAGAAGTATTACTTCCAAACGCATTTGAAAGCGAGAAATATTAAAAATTTTGCTTTGATCAAGTTTTAATAAATATATTATAAACTGATTTATTTAATCAGTTTTTCTTATTTTCTACAAATCATTCATATTAAATATTTGACTGCGAAATAGGATCTTTTTCATCGTAAAGCTATTCGCCTATGCCTAATTAAATATTAATTGCTTTCGCCGCAACATCTCTACAAGTCTGAATATCAAACAACTCAGAAACGATTACCCGTAGAATGTTGTTATGTAGGTCTGCTGTGACATCCACCTTTCTTTTTCGCAATCTTCTTATCTATGCCGACGCTCCTAAATTTTTATATTTCATAAAAAATCGTGAGTTGTTCACATATAGTATTCATATAGATCTCGCGTGGATATCGTTTATTGCGATAGGTAAAACTAGCAAACCGCCCAGGCTTGCACGGGTATTCCTTTGAGATTTTAATATATCCTATTTTCAACGGAGATTGTATAGCTTTCCATCACTGAAATAATTTTTAAATCGGTCAAGTAGTTTCGGAACCTGTTCAATTCAAACAAACATACAATCAAATCTTTCCTCTTTATACTATTAGTATAAATATAGAAAGGTATAGAAAACAGTGTTACTTTGGGAATAGGTCACTTTATCCGAGATTTTAATAAACATATGAAAAAATAGGAATCTAGGATTCTTTTCTTACATCTGCAAACCCTTATGAGTATGACAATTTTTCAGAAGATACGACAAGAAAGTAAAATAAACAAATTCACTTTCGCGTTTGTACTTTGTAATATAAGCAAGACAAAAAAGCATAGAAAACTATTTTGTTTTCAGACCTATTTTATATAAGATGGTATAATGGTGCGTGTGATACAACAATGGTTGTTTTAACGTTTAATTTACGATGTGACGAATGGCAGAGCGTAGCATAATGTAACGTATGTAACGTTCGTTTATTCCGTCTCATCACGCGACGGTGTTACGTTGGTTATGATTCTCTGAGATCTTCTTTTTATAAGGTTTGGATATTATATAGTCGTAGTATTTTTTATAAATGTGCTCGTCTATAGCTACTAAAATGTTACTTTAGTGGATGGTTCACAATAAAACTGTTATCGTAAGATCATTATTATTTATATGAATAATAAACCGATTAGGTATTTTTTAATTATACATAAATATTCTATATGTACCAGTACCAGTAATGTATATTTCGATTATGATAATACACAGAATATGAACAAAAGTTAAATGAAAAGTCCTTTGTCTCTCTTGTTTGTGCTGTATCTTTGTTTAATTTTCATGGAAATTCTATACAAATAAATATCCTTATTGCAAACTGCAAACATACAATATATTTGTGACACAATTATTAAACTATTCGTTAATGTTCCTTAGCAGGATAATAATAACCGCGAAGGTATTCTTGAAAGGAAAAAAGGTACAAAAAATATGTAACACAATATTTTTCTCTTCCACTCGTGACCGTAAGCCCTGAAAATGATATAGCACCACATAACGCGGGTGCTCACTATAGGTGCGCACGCGCAGCTGCGGAACTGGTTTCAACTCTCGTGCTTTGGGCCTTAGTACTTACGAGTGTACCAACGTAGTAAGGCAATGGCCCCTAATTCAGAGGTACTCGAAAAACGAGTTGATCTATATTTTTTAACCATGTTTTTTTATTCTAGACAGATTTAATTTATATATTAATCTAATTAGAATTTAAAAAAAAGAAAACATAAATTTATTGATTAAGTATTTTCGAATACCTCGGTATTAGGTCCTATTTTTCCGAAATACCGGAATAAGGTGCCTTTACCTTATACGAGCACTTATTTAAAAAATGACTAGCAACTAGTATCTCTGAAAAATTTATGAACAGAACTATATACCTAACTATAAATTGTTGGTAACGATTTTGTTTAGTGTTTGTCGATGATAAGTAACCGGTTTATAAGAACAATTTGATGTCCAGTACCTTTGAATATTAATTAGTAACCTTACGGCGCACGTGTACAATGTCCAACTACCTTATTATACAGATATTACACCGAGAAACTATTATTATTAGCTTGAACCTTTAAGGTATATTATATTATTTTATGCAAGCAAGATGTTTTATTAATTTAGCGACAAAGATAAGAGATTTATAGGAGTTATTTTATGAATAGATTAAAAGATTAAAAGAAAGAGAGTTCTCTAGCCCACTTTACACCCACCTGGCCGCTCGTTAGCAAGGTTTCCACCCACCAAATTAACTAGCAATTAATTGGGAGACTCGATTAAATCTAACAACCATTTATAGACAAAATGCTTGATCGCTGAAATATGGTAACGAAAACACTGTTTTAACGATAATTAATTTTATATGTATAATCACATTTGCATGTTAAAGGTGGTTATAAATCTAAAACCTTAATTAATTCGATGTTTGTAATTATGGTTTAAGTAATTCATAAGGAAAATAAATATATAATCTACAAACTAAAAAATAATATACTCTATCGATTAAATATAAAACAAGTAATAATATAAAACAAGTGAAAATTCTAGTTTCATTAATTAAAAGACATTTTGTCAGATAAAAAGTTTGTATCATTTATTTTATTGACTGAATTAATAACTCTTTATTTAAAACGGCCGACAGAGGGCGCCGTAAATCGGACTCATAGGCGCCGTCCATTACAACATACGCTACTGTCATATGTCGTAACACCTAATGAAAATTTCACTGAATGATTTAAATTTATATAGCTTCCAATAATTCTTAATTACGTAGGCAGCCAGTAGGCGGAATTTATATTTTTATTGTAATTCAACCCTTTTTCGGTTCGTACCTAATTACCCAATTTGTAGGTGCGTGCGTCTGCTTTAAATCAAACTTAATTAAGCACACATGTCAATGTCGCATGCACACTTAATACTGATAGTATTAAGTATTGGTAATAAGTGGTAATAAGGAGGTGCATATGTCAAATTTATTTACATATGTATTTTTAGAACAAGCTGTTGTAACCGTTACTTATTCACGTGAAAGTCGGACTTTTACATATACATAGCTTTCTTACTCGACCACAGAATTCTTTCATTGTTTTACGTAATGCCGTGAGCTGACCTAGGGTCATTGTATTTATCTGACAACCCGATGATACTAAATTATTTTCTGTTTCTATATTATCATCCCCGAAAACCGATTATACCGGTACTAGTAGATTGTCGATTATTTTTGATTATTTATTGCATTTATTAAATTCAAAATATTTGATGCAAACATTTTATATGCCTATTCTGGCGCAAAATTTTACACCGCATTTTCGAAAAACTATGCAACTATTCAAGATGACAGACTTTATCAAAAAGCAACTTTTTATATTAATTATCAACCGTTTTCTAACGTGACATATGTCCACCACTTTTTTAAATTATTTTTAAGTTATATTTGTATTGTACTGTAAAATTAAACGTGAGTTAAGTGCAAGTCAGCGAATATGTATAAGTCTTTACGCGGTTTGAGCGCACGTCAATCTTCATCGCAGATGTCATTGCCATCTGACACACGACCATAGGTAGGTACTGCGGTTTCTCGAGGCGCTTCGAGGTAGCTTATTATAATAATATGCTCACAATTTCAATTTAATACTTGCTAGCAATATGACGTGACCTCGAATGAATATATTTGCTAATATAATATCTAATGTTTCTTGTGATTTCAATTAGGTAATTATTATTTGTTAATACTAATCAATCTATTTATGAGAAAATAACATTTATGTTATCTATCGTATTTATGATTTTGCTTATTAAATAAATTATAGGTATATGTATATAATTTACTGAATTATCAATCAACTGATAATGTATTAATAGTATTTTAGATCTAAAAGTGTCTTGACAAGGAACTACAAAACACTAACTCTTTAATTTATGAACGCGACCATACCACGATGTAAATGTCAATTGACTCCATAAAGAGCTTAAAATGTGCAGTTTGTATCTACCATTACTTTTTACAATGACTTCAACTGCAACTTAGCGATCGACTTTAGCCTTCAACTCGCTGGTCAGGCACAAAAGTAGTTTGGAATGCGAATTGTTCCAACTATTATCTTGGCTAAATTTTATCTGTTGTAATTACTCTCGGTCTGTTGTGTCGTAATGGTAGGTCCATTCCTATTAGTTACAGCTTGTAAATAGAAATTTGTTAATTTTTCTCGGTCGAAACATATGCTGAATCGTAAAGTGTATACTAAAGCAAATTGAATTATTTCGTTATACCATTTCGAAAGCTATAACAATAACAAACAGAAGATAAATAACGGTATTGTTAGTTTATGGTATCTTGCAATTTCTTTCGCATGGTTATTTATTTTTCGAACGTATGTAGGCAACTTTACGGGTAGTCGGGTACTTTGAAATAAAAGGTTGTTACAACATTATCTAGTCATAAACACATTTCGTGGAAATGTATGTTTATCCTGATTGCGAAGAGTCTAGTTTGATTACGTTACCAAAGAGATAGTAGTGTGAGACAACGATATATTCGGCGTAAAACTTTCGGTCGTGAGTGGAGCGCACGTGGCAGGTAAGTGGGGCAGCGGCACACATTGCTATCAAGAGTAGCTTTCAGACGAGAAATGCCAACTTTGATAATTTTGAGTCTCGCCGTGGTTCGACAAATTTGTCAAAAATGAGGCTGAACTTTTGGCATTCTCAAAGGATCATTTAAATACCAGTGCAATAATTACTTATCTTATTGTAACGTGATACGAAGTAGATAATGTGCAATTCATATTACGGAAATTCTCTCCAAGTCAATATGTTTACTTATTACCGTGTGATTTTTTTTTATCTTATAAAGCTTTTCAATATAAAATCATTTATCATCTTCTTTACAAAATGTCAAGGCAAATTGTTCAATGCGTTTTCAATGTAGGTTCTGCACTTATTGACTGTCCATTAGTCCTACTTTCTCTGTTTAAGTCTTTTGTGAATAACAACGAAATGTCATTAAGACCAGCTATAACAGTATACATGTATCAATGTTATGTGTTTTAAATACTTTACAATTTTGTTACAAAAACATTCATATTACTGTAACAACCGATAATATTCATTGCACTATGAAACTGCGTTAGTTTTTAATTTATACAAATATTTTAATAACACATAATACCTGCATAACTCTAAAGCAACACGGTAACATATGGATGCAGTAAGCAAACTCTTGACATTTATCTAATAGATTGCGAGATTTCGCGCCCGTTAAAGATCTAATTTGCTCTCGCAATCACCTGAGCTTTTATAATAGATCGTTTGATTGAGTGTTTCGGAATACCTACATCAATATTTTTTTCTTTACTTTTTAGAAGGTACAATAAAGTAACTAACACTATTTTTAAACAAAAATTAACGGCTTGATTACCAACTTTGTCGGCAGATGGTAATACATAGGTACAATTTTAATTAAGCAAGTTCAGAGTACCGTATGAACTTACAAACAGTTAGCGGAAGAAATGTATCAAGTGCGTAAACTAAATGATAAGACGCATCGTGTTACGTAAACGTTATCGTTATGTACACGGGTGTCGTGTGTACGTGGAAACGCATCGAGTTGCGCAAACCGGTTCTAGGCTGACCCTAGCTCCAACTCTTAGTGCTGTAATCTTGCCTGCCTCTCAGATTACTGATTGGAAAACTCAATGTGTGTAACTGTTATAGGCGCTAAAAGTATCCATATATGCGCACGTAATGCGTATATATTTATAGGTTTCTTAACACTATTCAAATTAAATATTTTTTGTTTATATTGTTATTGATGTTAAAGCAAAAAGTTTATTATAAAATATTCATAGTTTTAATCAAATTAATATTCCTGATCGTGTATTAAATTGGTCGATGATCTCACTATATTTCTGATCACAATAAACTATAAACAACAAACAAACGCTGTAGACAGATTAAGTGATTTATCTAATGCATTTCATTGTGTTGAGCACAAAGCGCTTTTATGTAAATTTCAAATTACGACATAAAATGGAAAGCTCTTTAACAAGTTTGTATAAACCGCATAAAATATTCTAGATCTTATTTAAAATAGGCATTTCACAGGGATACATTATAGGTCAAATAGTTCTCCTTATATGAGTATTATATTCTTCACATTTTTCTCATTTAGAAAAAAGGTTATCATCACTAATACCTTAAGCTTTCGAAAATCACTATTTAGTAGTATGTAAAAAAATAAAAGCAACTTATTTAAATAAATGATATTTTATTAAATAATTTCTTTATTGTTTATTTTTTATAGTTTAACACAACACATTTTAAATTTATCATAGTATATGTAATTCTAATGTACTATAATATTAGGAATTTTAACAGCACATAAAGGTGAAGAATACATTAGTATGAGATTATAAATTCGCGAATAATAAAACGTGTAAACACGGTGCATGTGTTAATTGAAAAGCATATTCAAAAGCTCCTAGCCACAAAGACTTCATCTCTGCCGTATCAAGACGAGATACGTAACTGGACTCCCGCTTAAGTTGTTTGTGCATCTCGCTCACACCCATGGCGCCATACTCGTGGCGCCGAAGCCTTCGTCATCCGTCTCTGTCACTCGCATGTGCCTACGCAGCCTGTCTCTGCGAGAGTGTATAAGTTGTCTCTCTACCGCCGTGAACAGACGCGTATTTATCGTTATAAAATACGATTTTGTACTATGTGTTAACTTAACATACGCATACCGACTACATCATATACTATACGTATACGTAGTGAATTTGAGTGGGTGTTTTGCAACTCGTGTCAGTGTCTATGTGTCAAAGTTCATTAACGTTAGTGTATGAGTTATAAGTGAGTGGAATAGTATAACATATTGGAAGTGATTTCTAGTGAACATTCACGAGGTGATCACTCGTTAGCCTTGCTAACGCGCTAAATATACAACCTGTATCATTAATTTATTTAAATGTGTCTGCGACAACTTATTGCATAGATACCGTTTATTCATGGGCAAATTCCAGTTAGTAGAGAATACAGCACAAGATAATTATGATGAACTTTAATTGAAAATTACTGATTGTATTAGCGTTGGTTTACCGTGCCTTAGCAATTAACAATCGAATACATATTGGCAGGTTATACACATTCCGTGTATCATAAATCGATCCATTCATGTGTATTCATCGGAATAGTTGTCGTAACGTGACACTAATTACGGGCTACTTGGCCTATTGTCTTCGCCCATACTGTGACATTTATTATGTCAACTCTATGTCGACAATATTATTCGGGTAAACATCACCACATGAACCCATTGTCATACGGCATTGTATTGCTAACGACCTTTTCATCGCGATGTTAAAGTATTTATTCTTTTTACATTTTGTGTCAAGTTACCGTACAAACATTTTTTTACGTCTCGCATTTCTTCGTCCTTTTGTCATAAGGACTAGATGGCGCTGACGGTACATTGAGTTCGCGCGCTCTATTAAACCCAATTTCCATTTTATTTAAAATGTGTAATTGATATTTTTAATGCTCCTTGACATTTAAATTGCGTAATACTTTAGAACATGACAATTTATTAATTACAATTCAGTTTTGTAAGACGTTTAAATTTAATAGTCAATAGTATTAACATTTCAAGTTTATCGTAATAGCTTACACAATGAGCTATTTCCTCGGCACAATTGAATCAGATGTTGCGCGTAGAACAAATCGATTGCCGTATATATAATTCAGCGTAAAGCCAATCGAAGCGAATGCATTCAGAGTTCATCTGACCTGAAGTGTTCCTTTTACTTTATGGCTTTTAATCAAGCCGTGATTAGATTTTTAAAATTGTAATTTATCGTGAAGCATTCAATTATGCTTAGTTTGGTCTTACTAAAATTTATATTAATAACAAATAAGGATATTTAAATAATTAGTGAAATACTGCTACCGCAACATCAAAAATAGGTTGCCAGCAGTCAATAAATATTAATGTAACTTCTATAAAATTAAATATTTTGTCTAAGTATTGTTCCCTCATAACGATCCCTATCTGCAAATTCTCACGGGTTTAAGTATAATATAAAACGTTACAAAACATTGCGTTAATTTACTTAATAGGCTCTACTAATGTAGTAAGAACTAATATTATGCAGTCGCGCATTTTGTCATCCACTAGTCAATTAAATATGACTTAATAGAATGTTGGGAAAAATCCTGATAAATAAGTATATGCCAGTTTTGCAATTAGTGTGCGAGGCATCGCCGCCCAAATCCGCTTGTGAATGAGTCTGTTCTGAGAACCGATGACGAAAGTTCGGGTTGAACTGCAAAATATCATCTGACCTTCTTTTTACTACAACTTCTTTTCCTTATACATTAAGGAAAGCATACTATATCTAATATATTTTTTATTTTTAATATATACGGACAAATTCGGACCATAAATTACGTTGATATATCTAAGAATTTAGGCTTAACTTTGGACTGCAATCTGTCCTGGTCTGCACATATCAATGATATCAGCAAACGTTTGCATCATTCCATTCATTCTTTGAAGCGTTTGCAGAGTTTCCTCCCACTAAAAACGAAAACTATCTTGGCTCAATCTCTTTTACTCCCTCTTCTCGACTATGCCGACGTTTGCTATTTAGATGCTACGGATGAGCTACTTGACAAACTCGAACGACTTCAGAATTTATGCATTCGATTTATATTTGGACTGCGCAAATTTGATCATGTCTCCCATTTCAGACGTCAGTTAAAGTGGCTTCCGATTCGTTTTCGCCGTAATGTACATGTTTTGACCACACTTTTTAATTTATTGAATCATTCATCTCCACCATATCTTTTCGAACGATTCAAATTTTCTGCACCGCGTGAAAGACCAATTCGTTCTTGTGTCTTGAATAAAGTTTTTGATATACCCCCTTATAATGGCATTTTCTACAAAAAATCCTTTACGGTGATTGCTGCTCAACTTTGGAATTCTCTTCCGGGCTATATTTTAAAAAATTGTAATTCAGTACATACATTTAAATTCAGATTAAAAAAATATTATCTTACTATCTCATCACAACATTAGATACTATTATACATATGTATTTTATTTTGTATATGTATGTATATTTATGTATATATATTATATTTGTATTTATGTAAATTAATATGTAGTTTATAATAATTTTATGTATATTTATGTATAAGTATGTTTATGTAAAGTAATGAATAAAACACAATTTAATTATTCTCTGTTGAACCAAAATTAAAGATGTACCTACCTTATCTGTAATTTGTCATAATATTACTCACACTCCAGGGTGGCTGGAAGAGATCTCTTATAGAGATAAGCTTTCCTATGTATCACTTTGTTTCTTTGTTATTTTTTTTTTGTTCTACTTGTTTTTGGTACATGAATAAATAAATAAATAAATAAATAAATAAATCTTGCAAAGTTACACAGTATGTTATTATTATTTTGAAAATGTCTTCAGCGACCTTGCAAATTCATATTAAAGGCAGTATTCCTATACAAATCTTTACAATTTTTAAGCAATTGTGATTGTTTAACATCAGAACACATTTATTTAATATTTCGTCGTAAATTTAATAATTTCAGAATAATAATTATAAGAAATGTAAATAAAAATAGGTACTATAAATATAGTTAATTGGTCATTAGTACCACAAAGAAATTATGTCAGTCAACAATAACAAGTTATTTAATCAAAATGTGGGAGTAATTGTCATTTATCATGTTTGCCCTTTAGCCTTCCAATGATTGTATTAGGCAATGTTTTGTTACTAAAATAATAGTTTAATAAACTATTAGCTGCTACTTGTAGTTTTCTCTGTACCTAGGTTGTGATATTTTTTAAATAATAAATTATATCCCTTGTCTAAAATTACTTAGTTGTAAGTTATCGCTATTTTAACTTTCGATTTAGCCATTTTGATGTGAAAAAATAATAAACCTTGCCTTTTTTATATTGTAAGAGCTTATAGACAAGCATATCTTGCAATAGAAATATTAACCGGTTCACAGTCCAAGCTTCAAAGCGGACCCAACCCGCCACATCCAAATTTAAAAGAAAATATATCTTTTTAAATTATATGTTTTTCTCGATGTGCCAAAAACTCTTTGCATGCTTTAGGATATGTCCTGTAAAGTCCATGTCAAATAGCCCCCCCCCCCTTTCTAAGTTTCTTTATCTATGACACTGATTGAATGTAGATAACCAAATATACATGAGTCGGATGGTATATCTCCCATCACATGCAGGTTTCCTGACCATTGTCTGGAGTTTACAGTGCATAAAGTAACAGCCCGTACGTATCCCACTGCTGGGCATGGGCCTCTTTTCCTATTAGAGATAAGGTTATGGAGCTTAAATTCACCATGCTGTGTATATGATTAATTCAAAAACAAAATACCTTGAAGGTAAATGGTAATAGGTGGGATTTAGACAGCGTTAGGGGACAGGAAGGAGGCCACCCATTGTGCCAAATTTTTGGGGGCTCCTTTTTTACCTCAATTGGCAGTTTTGATAGGAAGGTTAAGAAGTCGCCACAGAATTTTTCAGAATACAGTGCCCGGGGTGTCAGTGATCCTAATGGGGTACTGGATTTAAATCCACAATCTTCGATTGTGATCAACATATTGTAAGGACAAGATCCTTGATACTGTACTATTGAATTTCATGCAAACCCACATATTGACATTGACAAAATTATAATTGTTATTAATTAGTGTCTTAATATCAGCCTTAAAAATCTTCGTCTAATTGTGGGAATTATGACGGGACACAGCCCACTAAACAGACATTTATTCACCATTGGTATGACAGACAGCCCTATATGTAGGGGATGACTGTCAGCTGAAGAGACGACAGCACACGTGGTCCTGGAATGCGTTGGTGTCGCCACCCAAAGGGCACAAATCCTCAAGGACCCGAGGTCGCTCCGAGAAGCCTGCGAATGCCCCAGGAGGCTTCTGAGCTTCTGGAAGAAGCTGGGTTGGCTGAACTAGCCAACCTTTTAAACCAGTACGCACAATGGACTGTCTTTGAGTCTAAGTGCGGAAAATGGAGCCCATCATCAAGTATCAAGTATCAAGTATAGGTTAGAATCCGCGATCGTCGGTTTGGACCGACATGTTCTTACTACATTTGGCTCTATTTCTTTATCTATATCTATATTGTCACTTATTTGAAACACGATTTTCGTTTCGTGGCTCTATATCAAAAGCAAATTGTAAATCTTCTCGTTTTACACGGAAGGCAAGGTGAGGTGAAACGGAAATTTTTTCAGAAATTATTTCATTCAGTCATTGAAAATTTTGTAAATACACTTATCACGCCATTTTTATGTGCAAATATATTTTGTTTATCACAATTATCGTAATATTTCGAAAGAGGAAGGTCGACGATCATGCTACATAATATCTAGTAGATACGTTGTTTTAGCTGATTGCAGCAAAAAATGTAATTAGTTATCATGGGATTTTCCAAATTAACGTCAGATTCGATTGTCGTTGGTAGCAATGTGATATTTTTTATTTTTACGTTTTTTGTTATGGCAACATTGTCTCTGTAATGGCCGATATTGTAACTTGATTGTAGCTTATAAATGATATCTGCTCTAAAATAAAACTTTGCTGTTAGTTAAATGATTGTTTTACTTACATAACTACAATTATTTAACACTAAATTATAAAAGTTATACTTTAAATAAATTACTATTTTACTTTTTCCGAAAAGCTTCGAGAATTTTGTACGAAACGAATATTACAAATGAATTCTAGATTTAGTCCTGATAAAAAAGTCTTTTATAAATTTGCTTTGTTTCGTAAAAAGTTTTTGGTAAATAAAAAACCTTCACTAGGTATTCATGCTCCGTACTCGTTCCATTATATATTTCTATTATATTTTTATCTAATCTATGAATATTAAGTTGATATATCAATATTTATCTATTGATACATCTATTAGGTATATAATTGTTGTAGAGCCTATACCTTACAGGCTCTACAACAATGAGCCGAGATGGCCTAGTGGTGCGAACACGTGGACCTTAACCAAACCCTGGCTAGCACCGTTGGATTTTCAAGTGCTAAATTTGTGTTTAAATTCATCTCGAGCTCGGCGGTGAAGGA
>DVXP01001425.1:0-15100 GCA_018235645.1 Junonia grisea | reverse complement strand
TAGATAACTCATTAGAATAAATCGTATTTTTTGTCAAAATAGCGTCATCTGACGTAATAAAAGAAATAAATACGTAATTGTGTTTCCATTATATAATTTACATTCAGGCAATATATATTATATAATATATATATAAATGTGTAAATTATTAGAAGTTTAATGCTGTGTTTAGAACTTTACATGCCTTATCTTCGGTCCACACGTGTACATTGTGCGGGTGACATGCCAACTACGTTGAAAGCCAGCAAAATTGCTTTGTTCCGACTTTGAGAGGGCGCGTCCCGTATTAACCTTCTTATCCGTACAATAAAATGTTTTAATATTTTACATATTGTACGTATAAATAATTAATGATCATACTTTAATTTACGTAATTATTCGTGATTTTCGAGTAACGTAAAAGGATTGATATTTCAATTCGTTTCACCCAGAGGACTACAAAGCTATTGAGCAATAAATCAGAAAAAGGTAGCCTAGCTATATATGTATAAATGTGCATATGGCTTGTTTGTGATTTATTTCGCCCAGTTGTTTTTATTAACTCGATTGGAAGTTTAAAAATCTGCATGAATATTCTGTTAAAGAGATTAAAAAAATTAACATATTACATAGTACCTACGTTAAATGAATATTTAATATAATTGACCAATATTTTTTTTATTTACTTTTACTGTACAAAACTTTTTTCATTTGTGCAATGTTTAAGTAACTTAAACATACATAATATTATGTGTGTATTCCATCAAAATTGAACATATCTAATGTTCTTATCTACACAATAAAATCATTATTAGTAATGTAGATTATTTGAAACATTAGATTATTTGATGATTTGAACGATAAATTAAGAAAAAATGAAGTTTACCCGTTGGTATCTACAATTCGTTAGTATAATATATTTTGAGGCGTTTTTTCTTTCTGAATACTAAGCGAGCTACTTATCGATAATTTAAACAGTTCGAGCGAAGCTAAAAGAGCAGCGTGGTGAATATCCTAATTTTCTTCAATTCACGAGGCATCCGCCATCATTTTATCTCCCCTCTTGTCTCCATTTATATCAGACGTCTACAGCGATTCGCCTCCTAGAATTTTGTTTGTTTCTTTCGAAATTGTTATTTCCGCCTGCCTTCGTTTCTTTAAGCGGATTCGTCTGCAGCTTTTATAAAAGTAAAGGAAATGAATTTTTAGTTAATATACGACGCTTGATCTCATTTCCGTAAGAATAAATCTAAAGTCTTCGGTGTTAGAACAATATTTTTGAATCGAAATATTTCTGAATAATGTGGGCATTCATTTAATACAGAAGTCTACCTAATAACGTGTTACGTTTAAATAAAACGTACAATAATGTGACAATGACTAGCAGAAATGCAATGTTCATAAAAAATTTTAATAACGAAAGAGTATTCAATTAAAAAAATATCACGAATGGCTTAACATTTACGAATATTAAAATTATAATATTAAATACTTCTTTGAAATTAGCCCGACTACGGCTCACGTAAGTTAAATGTATGAAAGTTGTGGAATACAACAAAAGCATTTTCAACTTCTGAATCGAGAAGAAAATTGTAAATTAACTTTTGCTAAAGCGTTGTGTGACTTCGCGCTCGACAATCTCTGCTCGGAATTTTAACTAGGCGATAGAGATCGGTAATCCCAAAGCCTGCTAACACAATGCGGTGGAAAAGCGGATATTCGCATCTTATTTTAGTCAGCATTAATAATTTAGTCACGGACTTGGTTCTTCAGGTAGAAAATTGGGAATTGTGTGATTTTTCAGGGTTAAACCTTAATCATGTCTCTCTTCATACCTTTTTCTTTATACGAAATTTGTACTCGTAATACTTACTCATGTTGGTGCGTGTAGGTACAATGGAACTTTATTATGAAACAATAATTACAATAATAGACAGTATAATTAAGTGAAATAGTATTTGTCATTTAAGACATTTTTGTTCAGTCGTATTTTTTTTATCGTAGAAGCATGTGAGAAGACATTTTGTCGGTGGGGGGCGGAGTGCGTGTCGCTAGGCGATGGTCGCGCCCACTGTGCCTGCCCCACCAGCTGTCCGTCCTCAGCGGCGCCCGTTTGTTCCACCGCTGGTAGAACGTACCGGAACCATTGCTTCTTGCGAAAAGAAGCCTGCGAGAGAAGACTGAACTTACGAATCAAGCATGAGGGAGAATGTGGTAAGCGTCTCTTTAAATATTTAACTATTTTGATTGACACACTAAATTAATCTATTATTACTACTACTACTACCACTACTTACTAATCTTATTTTGTATTTTTTGTTAGTTCTTTATTTTATTTTAACCTTACAGAAACCATGACTACCAAAGTAGTATAAATGGATAAAAAGGGTAAAAATATGTCGAGTTCTAGCACAATTTGAAACGAAAATTAGCGTAGGAGGTAAATAACAAAACATGAATAACCCTTTACCCCAAGTCATCTCATAAAATATGTCGTCTCGCGACAGCAATTGCGAGTATTTTGCCACGGTAAATTGAACTGAAGTTTTAGTTCATTTAACATCCCGGATAGAATTTTTAAAAATACTTTTAAAGTTGGCGTTGCAGGCGTTTTATTTATGCCTGCATTATGTTTTTGCCTTTTTTTAAATCCGCCTCGTTCGTAGTTATGTGAAAATTCTATCATTACTTTTTAGTATAACGATAAATACTTTTTTACATTATACGAGACTCCGAGCCACCGAGATTAATACCTACGGGTAATAATAAAACTGCAGATTTCTGAATTTCGTTATTCATAAATCTGCTTTTGCATCGTTCTATTAGAGATTTTAAAAATAAGTGAGCTGATTTTAGCACTTCTTATTTCCGGGAAGGTTGGATGTGGTAGTGACCTCTGTAAACTATTACCTCTATATACAATTTTTAACATTTTTAGATATTTTAGATTCTGTGGAAAAAAGATCTAGATATAAAATTTTATTTACAATTTATATTAGGCAAACATTCAGAGGGACAATATTATGATCCTTATAATATGATCCTTATGATATGATATGCGCGATATGATAGGTATTAACGCTTAATATTATGCGGTAAATGCGGCGCATATCGCATTCATCTTGTATGCGATAAGCGGCTAAAGAAGTAATTGAAAACAGAAATATAATACAAACTATTTTCTTACGTACATAGAAGCAGGGGATCCATGCAGTACTGTGACGTGTCCAACGGGGGCAAGATGTATAGTAACTTACGGCCAGCCAGAGTGCCGGTGTCCGCGGAGCTGTCAAAGACGCAAGACTGTTTGCGGAAGCGACGGGCACGAGTACCCATCTGCCTGCCACCTCGACAAACACGCCTGCGACAATCAGCTCAACGTTACCATCAAATATCATGGGAAATGCGGTGAGGAACCTTTTACTTAATTATACTACATGAATTGCTTGATATTTTAAAGTACATTTTAATTCTATAAGGTTGTACGGATTCTTAGCTTTCAACATAATTTAAAAAGAAAATTATCCTTTGTTTTTGTGTTGTGAAATTAAGTATTGTTTTAAACAATTCCAGTACTAATAATAAGCATAAAATGTCAGAGATTAACCTTTAGAAAAGTAAAAGTAAAGTAACAGCCTGTATATATCCACTGCTGGGCATAGGGAGAAGGTTATGGAGCTTAATTCACCACGCTTTTCCACTGCCGATTTGTGGATATACATGAGTGAGAATTTCTTCTGGCACATGCAGGTTTCCTCACGATGTTTTCCTTCACTGCAGAGCTCGAGATGAATTTAAACACAAATTTAGCACCAGGATTTGAACCCACGACATTCGGTTTAGATTAACGTGCTCTCACCATAAGACCATTTCGGCGCAGAAAAGTAATAATTGTTTTATTTATATAACTTTTGTTTTGTTTTTCAAAAATTTTATCTCAATTTTAAGAAATTCTTATATTTAAGACACAAGTTTACAAAAACGATCAATATCCTCTTCACGAGTAGGTGTTTTAGAGTTGATGGAGATCGTATAAATAAAACAACAAATTAAATGAGTCCTTTTAAAAATATTGAAAAGAATTGTTTATTTTTAGACACAATAAAATTGTTTTTCGTTCCAAAAATAAATATTTGGGTAATTTTCTCTCTGTTCAGCATTTTCCATATGTTAAGAGTTGTTTTTTTCGCTAATGAGCTATTAACTCGGCTCTATTATATGGCATAATTGTATACATATACGTCCTAGGTTAAAATTTTTCTATTTGGGTAATCTCAAATAATAAACGTAATTTAAAAACTTTTCATTTAAAATAGTTCCGAAAGAAATTCATAGGCAAAATGGATTACGAAAAATAAGTTGATTTGAATTTACGTAAAGGCATAGAAACTCTTTTCTTTGAGAGTAATTTAATCTCCTTTGCTCTATCTACGTACGTTTTGTGAACCCTTTTCACAAAACTTGTCCCGGAACATTCGATCTGGACTGAATTTGTACAAGACCAAATGCCCGCACATTCCAACATCCTTTGTGAATTTCACTATGTACTTTACTAGTTCACTTTGTTCTTATATTAAATTGTTTATCTTGAATTTTGCATTCCTTTTGAGAATACCAGATTTTAAGTTGCTGTTAACTATCCTTAAATGCTAAAGATGAAATATTGCTAAATAAATTAAATATGTAGTTTAATTAATACCTTTTTAATTTAACTAGAGTTCCGTCTGTGATCGATAGAATATATCATGAAACCTTTTTATTAGGTCTTTAATTTTATTTGTTATTTTGATCTGGCAAGTTGACAGCCGACAATATTGTGATTGATAGTATTATTACAAAGGTATTCATGTAGTAGTGCCGATGTGTGAAAATATTTAATGTTTAAAAAATATTAACTTTATGAATTCTTCTCCATGTAAGGTTCAACTATGCTAAATACTCTTCCGTTCGCCAAATTTTCATAAAATTGTATACGAAGTTTTGGCTTCACGTATTAATATATAGATTAATAATGTGTACATTAATGATTATAACTTAATAAATATTTGCAGTCGTTAAAACTATAAAAGTTGATTAGACAATTTTGTGCTGTGGTTAAAATATCAGAAGTTCGACTCTTCTAACATTTAGGAAAACATTTTTGAAGCCGGGATTTTAGGATTAAGCTTTTCATAACGAGAACTTTTTAAAATTTTAAAATATATATTTTTTACTTTTTCCTTCACGTTCTGGGGATTATGAGCTTAGTTTAAAAATTAATAATTCGTTCTATTTCTAATAGCTAGTATTTTCTTTGACCACAGAGTACAAGTACAGTATTATTAATAATTAAAGAGATTAAAGTATTTCAAAAACGTATCATTGCATTTTTGGGGATAACCCTCGACGTTCGCATGTAATAGAACTGTTTTTATATCTGGAATAAGTGTCAACCTGATAGTTGAAAAGTGCATCAAGATTTCTTTCAACATAGATCCATGCTCGGAACACGAATGCGCGGATGGAGGTATCTGCCAGCTGAACGAAGTGCGCGCACCAGTATGTAGATGCGGGCCGCCGTGCGACTTAGTCGTGCGTCCCGGCTCCGCTGTCTGCGGCTCCGACTACAACGACTACATTAGTGAATGCGCGCTTCGCAGGGAATCTTGCCGCACCAAACAGGAGCTCTCCATAGCTTACCGAGGGGAATGCGCATCAGGTAAACAGAGAGGCATTCCCGTAATGCATAGTGCTCACACGTTCGAATGATTTACGTTTTGTTTAGGTTTTAGAATGTTATTTTGTTTTGTTGATGTTGATAACCTTAATGTACTTTAATGTTTTATATATGAAGTAATATAGCTACTTGTAAAAGTAGCAGATTTAACAGTTGAAGTAAAACTCTCTGATAGGTGAAACACGTAACCTTGTAAAAATTTCTATCGTGTTGAATTTATTTTTAATATAACAAGTAGTTACTTCGGTTTCCTGTCTAATCTAAAATTAAATCTTTATTTTGAAACGCAAGAAAGCCCCTGTAGCGAGGTTTCTGTCGTTGAGGAGACATTTTGTTCTAAAGAAAGTAATTGGACACGAGCATCGGAGCGTAGCCTTCCGAAAAGCAATAATTGTGACAGCAAAGATATAATTCAATTTTCTGGAATTATTAACTCAATATTTGAAGGGTTATTATCGTTTATCTACCCTTTTATCAATAAATGAAACTTCTCTTCGCTTGATTGAAATAATAGTAGGTACGTTACAAATCATCCGTTATTTGGTTCAACGAATATAATTAAATTTATATTTGAAGGTAATAACGAGTCTTCTGCGGGAAGATAAGGGTAATATAATATACGATCGAGTATAATCAAAAGTTTTTTAATTATCTTAGGATGTATTTTATTGTTACTATCAGTAAAACATAAAGTCATAAAATTTGCTTTTAGTTTAATCGCTTAGTTATCAGGGCACGACATTGCCCCCGCCAAATTCAGCAGAAAAAGCGGTATGGCCATAACTATCTTTTCTCGAAGCATCTCATGCCATAACCTCGGAGACAGAGGTAGTTAATTTTTACAATTAGGAGTTAAAACAATCTAAGATAAATAACTGAAACCATATTTTAATAATTAACAATGTTTGTAAATTGATTATCTTAGTTTTTTATCATTATTTATGGAAGTGTACAAAAATAGAATGAATATTGAAGTATAAAAAAATGTCATATAGCCCAACATCCATGCGAGTCGGTGAAGTGTGGTGTGCGCGAGCGCTGCACGCTGGACGCGCGCGGCGTGGCGGTGTGCGGGTGCGGGCCGGCGTGCGATGACGTCATGCGGCCCGTGTGCGGCTCCGACGAGCGCACCTACGACAACCCTTGCCTGCTGGCGCGTGCTGCCTGCCTTGAGAACCGGGATATACGCGTCGCGTACATGGGCGCTTGTGGTGAGTTCGTAATACTTATTTTTAATACTAAATTATCGTCATTACCATCCTTTTCTTGTCCTGGCCCCATTTTATGTGGGGTCAGCACAACATATCCTTCTCTTCTATCCTCACTTTTCAGCCGCCATCTTATGCACTACACAACATAAATGCTTACAATTATCAGGAAAATTGCAAATAGCGTTATCGTTCATATTTTTGAACTGATATTTTTGGTATTCTTATCTTTATATTTAAAGAAGCTTTGCCTAACTATGCGAGATTATTCACATTTAAATTAATTTATAAATATTAATTCTTTTATAAAAGATTTTTCCCATTTAATTCTTTAAGTTAAAACAGTGATAATTTCATAACTAAGACCTGTTCATATATACAGGTAAACATACAATACAAGTTGTTTAAATACAACCGACGTTACGTAGAGCAACACTTCAGCGCGTCAGCCCGTGTAACGCTCATCATCGTACAATATTGTCTCACCAGGCGTAGAGAATCCATGCGCTCGCGCAACGTGTCCATGGGGCGGGGCGTGCATAGCGCGCGGTGGCGCGGCGCACTGCGCCTGCCCCGTGTGCGACCCCACGCCCGCGCCCGTGTGCGCCTCCGACCGCAACACGTACGGCAGCGAGTGCAAGATGCGCATGCACGCGTGCCAGGCCGGACTGCGGGACGGGGACCTACGAGTACTCTATAATGGAACTTGCCGTGAGTATAGTAGATGAATTTTAATTGAAATAGGGTTTTCAGGTGCAGGGACTCAGATAAGGCAGTAAAATCGGATTACATAATTTTTTTTCTTTGTCCATTGTTCATACATTGTACATGTATGTACTCAAGGTATATATGTATATACAATTTTAATAACATAAACAACGTAGATATGTATACATTTCAATTTTCAGCCCAACCAGTTCAGCCATTTGGTCGTGAAAGCGTAACACATCCAAACTTACGTTCGCCTTTATAGTAATAGCGTTTAATAAAAAAAAGTAGCAAGTGCAAATTATGCACACGTACCAAAATGATTTGCGTAAAGTAACTGTATGCTAAACTTGCCATGAATACTTTGTGAAACAATCGCCTTGAAATATTTCAATTCACGTTGCACTCCTAAATTGTTCGATGAAAGTTTTGTAAGTTAAACAGAAGGAATAAAATAATAAAATAAAAAGAAGACACTTACCAAAGAACTACGTCAGTCGAGTTTTAACGGATTAACGTTTTTATTTCACTTCATACTACGTCTATAATTAGATATTCTAAATTTAATACAGTCATGTGTAGATTTTCTCACTATTTTTTATAATGGAAAGCGTGACGAATTTCTTGTGATTATTAACATTCCGTAATTATGTTGTGGAATTAAAGGTAAAAATAATAGAGGAAGTGACGTGTTATTCTATTATTATGTAATTAAAGTTATAATTCAATGACAGATATTGGTTTTTCCATATATAAAATATTTTGATACGCCCTAACTAACCTAATCCATCAGCAACGTGGAATTAAGGAGGAAAAAATAATCCTTTCCTTATCTTTAGAAAAGGAACCCAAAAAATTACAAGATGTTAAAATAAGGCTTACATTTTATAATAGATTTGTAAGTCGTTATATCGAATGTAATACGGTACATATTAAATACGATATTAACGTAACACAGCCTGTACGTACATATCCCACTGCTGGGCATAGGCCTCTTCTCCTATTAGGGAGAAGGTATGGCTTAATCTACCATGCTGCTCCATTGCAGATTGGTGGATGTTCATGTGTCAGAATTTCTTCCGGCACATGCAGGTTTTCTCACTATATTTTCCTTCACAGCCGAGCTCGAGATTAATTTAAACACAAATTTAGCACCTGAAAATCCAGCGGTGCAAGCCAGGATTTGAACCCGCGACCTTTGGTATAGATCCACGTATTCGCACCACTAGGCCATCTCGGCTCTTATTACGACAGGTTTATATATCAACGCCAAATTACACCTTTCTAGAATTAAAAGATTTCTAAGCCATGCCGCGGCGAGAGGGGTACGTCTTGAAAATGAACTCTACAGTAATGAATAAAACACGTGTTAGACCACACGTATCTTCTTTTAAACTGTTGCTCGCTAGTTAGATGGACGTTCGTACGATTTTTTTATTATTATTGGTACGTTGTAATTCAAATATCATTTTAAAAGTCGCACCTCTCATTAAATATGGATATATTATCCGAAGTTATATTTTTACTCCTACCTTTTCCAAATCTTTAATTAGGTAGCACTATAGTTCCAAAATGAAAGCAGTAATAAACAGGACTTCTTTAGTTTTATAATGTAATTTGCATATCAATAGCGTGGGGTTATTGGGATATATATGACATGCGAAAGAAAAATATTTCATAAAAAATGATTGATCTTTTCTGCAATTCAATTTTTATAAAGACATATTTCCATAACCTATTGAGCGGTTCAAATCTCACATCAACGGCTACAAAGATAGAGATGAAATCAATTATAAAATTTCCTCTTAAGAAAAATCGCAATCTATTTTCCGCGATGAAAGTCTTTTCCTTTTATAAAGTTGTCAATAAAAAGAGCACAGGATTGCTTAAGCATGAAAATGCTTTTATAAAAACGGTTTTTGTGTTTGATTACAATATATTTTTGTACCTTCATGTAGAATCTAAAACTTTAAGAAATTGTTTTTCGTGTATTCCTTTTCATTATTATTCCATGTGTGCTTTTAATTGATTGGCAATTTCTTGTAAGAAGGTTAAACGACTTAGGTTGAGAGTTATTAACTTTTGTTTATACCGATAATTGTTTATACTGAAATAACTCAGTCGTGACTGCATGACAATAAATTAATTGTTTCTTAACTCTTTGAAAGTTTATTCATTATGCTAATGAGATAAGCGAATATTAATAACAATGGATTCATCACTTCTGTTCTCGTTGGAAATGTCAATTAGAGATTAAAACGGTCCTAGTGAATAATGAAACGAGAGACAGATTAATGGAAGAAGACAAAGGATTAATTTTACGGAATCTTATTGGTTATTGAATCAATATTGGACAGCTATGTCCTTATAATCGCTTTCATATTTTAATGAAATCTCTTTTAAGGGATTTCAATTTCGCACTTAGAAAATCATTTACTACCAACTGTATTCCCCGGATCGAGATTAAGCTCTCTCGCTTTAATCCGCTAGAGAATTGCTTAAACACGCGGTCTTAAAATATTAATTATAAACGAGGATACTCGGAACAGGGATAAAAATATTTTATTACCAGTTTATTTGTGCCGTAAATTGTTACTTTTAAAATGATATTCGAAATGATTCCGTTACTCGATATCTTTAACCAATATTTTGACATGATTTAAAATAACCATCATCCGGAGTTATTGAAATAAATATTCCATATAATTATGTTGTGACTTACGATATTTAATTTGATGGGAAAAATAAAATGATGTTATTAATAAGCGTTACCTGGTACCGTTTATTACTGCAATGGAAATCATCTTAATAATCATCATTCATCAAATATGTGTCATGCGGTCTATGTCTTCCTCTTTAATTTTATCAGCGTAAATTAAAAGTTTGTAAGTTTCCAAGACAAGGAGGAACGTACAAAATATGCAAATGGCCATAAGCCTAACTTAAAAGATTCTTGTGTGACTTTATTAAATGCAGAATTGATCATCTAGACTTCTATAAAATTTGCAGTTATGGCATAAAAATATTTTGGATACACGTATCTAAAGCAGGTGCTTCTAGAAGATCAAGTGAGTCTTTGCTTAAAATTTTAATGCCCTTGAATTAAAATTAATAAACTGTTATCTTAAATTAACATCTAAATCATTTACCTGACGTCAAATACTTTGAGTTTAGAGTTGTAATGATCTGGACATCTGGTAAATGGTCATACTAAAAAAGATGGTCTTACAGGTTGAGATACCATCACGGAAATTACAAAATACCTTTTAGGCTTTTGATTTATAAAATACACAATAATCCTTTTTGTAATAAAAGCTTTTATTTCTTTAATTAAAAACGTAAAGTGCAAAAACAGTCAAGGTAGCAAAAACCATAATAATCGCTAATTATGTTTTAGTCATTTGCACGTAATTGCATTTTATTTGATGAAGTGTAAATATTTTTGTGCGCAATTTATTAATGAAATTGATTAAGTTAATTAATTACCTACCACTTTTATACCACCTATAACTTTTACCAATAACGTTAAACTTAGACAATTATTTATTGGTCTAGTTAAGCACTATTATCAATCTAGTTATCAATGTAATCATATTTACTTTTCTGCAAGAATTTTCAATTATTGGGTTAAAAATAAAAAAAAGGCTATGTCCTATTCTAAGGTATAAGCTATCACCATTTCAAATTTTATCCAAATCGGTTTTGCCATAGCAACAGACACAAAACTTTCACTTTTATAATATTAGTAAGAGTTAGACTAGTACCTAAGAAGTAAGATATATGTTTATGTATAGAAACGTGTGCCGACGTGGTGTGCGAGGGCGGCGGCGACTGCGACGTGGACGCCGACAGCGGCCGGCCGGTGTGCCGCTGCAGGCACAACTGCACCGAAGCACAGGTATTGTACAAGACCTTTGATAATAATATGCTTAGTTAATAGAAGAAAATAATAATAATACCCTTTTGTGTATACAAAATTACTTGTAAGAGTTTTTTAATCAATTCTATTTAGGGTGATTTATATCAACATACACAGGCTAAATAAAAAAGAAAAATAAATAATTAGCTACGAAAACTAAAACCGAGTGTAAATTAGTATTTTATATTACCTTTATCTACCAATTATACTATACAGTACGTGTAAAGTAGAGAAAAATAATTGAAACCGTTAATTAAAATGTTAAATATTTAACTGATGTGGATTTTTATAATGTAGGATATAATGTTGATTTGAAAGCAGTGAACAAAAAAGCAGGCAATTTCCGCCAATATAGTGATTATGTTGCGGTTGTTCATGTTAACGGATTAAAATTATTGCTGGGATCAGTTATTACGATTGCAAAACAACTGACGTTAATTTTGTACATTTAATATTTATTTAGCAATGTAAATGTTGGAAACGAGTCAGTATTAACGGGTATTAACTGTCGGACTTTGCTCGCGTTATTTACCCGCTCGTGTATTATTGATTCCACTTATAATATTTTCAGGCTGTTTGTTTTCATATTGCTTATTAAGCAATAATATTGAAACTTTATTTAAAATTAACTTTATCCGATAACTCCGATAGGATTAAATTTTATTATATTTATATTTGCTTGCTTTATAAAAATGGGACTTCAGGAGTCTGCAAATAGTAATTTAGTGCAGAAAGTACAGTTTATATATTACAACTGCAGAAACTAGCAGTTAAAACTTTGTTTATGAGGATTTTATTCTTAATGAGCATCTGGGAACAACATCGTTTCATGAGCGTAGTATTTTCTGAGATACAGTTTTCTGAGAATCCCTCGAGAATTCTTTCATTTCCCAGGATAAAGTGTGCCTTGTATGTTGAACCAAAGGATAAGCTATATTATAACAAGTTATCTTAAATATATTTTTATTATAATTTTCACGTGACCCATTTTTAGACTTTGTTCTTTACTACAGTTGCAATGCAAGTTGATACATATTAAATTCTACAAATTTTAGAAGATTTTGATCGTGTTAATTTTGATTTATTTGGCATCCATTAGCTAGCACCGTCTATCAATGTCAGACAAGCATTACATAAAGTAGGGGGCTTACTGTTTTAAATAGTTTATGATTAGTA
Organism: Junonia grisea; assembly: GCA_018235645.1. Taxonomy (NCBI): domain Eukaryota; kingdom Metazoa; phylum Arthropoda; class Insecta; order Lepidoptera; family Nymphalidae; genus Junonia; species Junonia grisea. Next base: position 2,394 of record DVXP01001425.1, on the reverse strand, counting down.
TTTATCAGGTGAATTTTACGCATTAAAAAAAATCACGATTTCCTCGAAAACTATTACAAAACTAAATTACAATAACCTGACTGATTACGTCTGCTCTATTGAAAAGGCTATGTTTCAATCAACTAACTAGTTGGACGTTGAGTGACGCTTGTTCAATCAACGTTCACTCAAAAAGCGGATTCAACCAGAAGATTGTGACATATGAAACCTTTCAAAAGTAATCCTAGAGTTCACTTAGAGAAGTAGGTATTCGAAGGCATTAATTTATATGCGGTAAGGGGTTAAAGTGTAATTTTGTATCGACGATTAATTCTTATGCGTTAATCTCAACGCACACGTTCGGTTCGGATTCGGTTCGGCTCAGTTCGCTCCAATTATATACAAAACGTTTGTCAAAATTACTTTTTTAGTTGTTTTTCCGTACGGAAAAGTTAAGGACGTGTGCGCCTTTTCAAACATTTTGTATGTATGTAATGGAGCGTTCCAAACTGACCCGAACCGAAACGAAACCGAACGTATGCGTTGAGCCTTAAGTGTGATATTGTATAGGAATCGGACGTGGTGTGCGGCACTGATGGCCAGACGTACGCGTCGCAGTGCGAGCTGGACCTCACGACGTGTCGCGAGCAGAGCACGCTGCGGCTCGCCTACAAGGGGGACTGCGGTGAGTTTGCTAGCTTTAGAGATGTATTTTCATTTTGTTTATGCAGGGTAAATCTTCACAGATACCCGACTCCTGGGTGGAGGTCTGGTTATGTGATACTGTACTCACTAAAAACCCTTACGATAGCCGCCATCAGTACGGAAACGGTGAGGCTGCGGAATCGCTTTCGCATGCACACCCGCAGCCTCTCCCGTCGCTTTAGATGTCATAATTGCACGTAAAATGGATATCTTATTGAATGTAAACTAATATTTACTGTGATATCTTAAAATAAATTGATATGAAATCTTTTTTGTATTTTTGTATATTATGTAAGTTAAGTATTGTGTGTACGTCGGAAGCGGCTCGAGATAGACTGATATTGCAATTAGCAATCTTATTTGCTTTGCACTATTGGATATGAGCATACTGTTCCATGAGGAGTGCAAAATTACAGATTACATGCCATACATACTCCGTTACGCCCAAATACTGTATTGTTATTATACGAGTATGGACACTGAGAAATGTCCACGACGCAAAATTCGCGGCGTGGGTGATTTAAAAACGACCACGACGCGTTGTGGAAATCTCAGAATTCCAAATAGCGAAATTCATGTCGTCGCTGATATGCTATTTAACCATATCACGACAGGTAGGTTGTAACTTCACAATACAATGTTATTGTTGTCCCCCCTCCCGCTTAAATAAAATCAGTTAACCCCGACTCCACCTCGTACTTGTTTTGTCCACAATGCGTTGTAAGCTATTTTTTCGGTCATTGAGCGATTTCGATCTTTGAACGTAACATATGTCTATATAGTTATTATACAATAAAGTCACCTTTCTAACTCGCCAAATAAAGATGAATAGATATAAGAACGACCATGAAAACAACTTATTCGCGTGTGTTTATTTTTCTCTTCAATTGCTCGTCGTTTATCTCCAAGATGACAGTCCAAATTGTTTTTGTTAGGACAGAACAATAAGATAGAGTTATTTTTGGCAAAATGTTCGCCCATGTATTTCAATAATGTATGTTGATATATAAAACTATATGTATGTGTATGTAACTCTCAGGTCGTTGGTGTACCTTTGTTCCTAATTGTATGAACTGATGCTTATCATAACTAGGCATTATTAGGTAAAACACTGCCAACGAAATAGGGGCATAAAGTAGAAGACGTGAAATACAATAATCGTTGATTTTACGTATTACAAGTTATTCTTCTTGTCTTTTGCTGCATTATTGGAATACTATTGTCCATCTACCTACTATTCATTCTACCGATAAAAAGAGCCCTTTATGATTTTCCTTATTATTGTATGAGTTTTTAAGGATGGGTAGGCACTATTATAGGTGGAAAGGATGAAATGGTTGATTTATCGACAATGTAAGAAATATGTCTTTTAATACGCTAATAATGGGTCGATGATGAAACCCTAACCTGAATTAATAGTTTCAACATAGGTGTAGAGTAACGTAATGTAATAAGGGAAAATATTTCGATTGAAAACTGTTGACCGCAGAATGTTAAAGTTTTTTATTAAAAACCTGTATGACGTAAAACTATTTCAACACATCTTTTTTAAACTACGATGACTGACAAACGCAGCTGAAACCATTTACGGAAGAGATTTTTGTATAATAATTTTACAAAAAAAAAAAAAAAAAAAAGTTTTTATATACATCACTTTCAATATTGAGATTTAAATATAACTAACAGTTTTATAATTTAAAAAAAAAACAA
>DVXP01001424.1:0-15109 GCA_018235645.1 Junonia grisea | reverse complement strand
CAGAATTTCTTCCGGCACATGCAGGTTTCCTCACGATGTTTTCCTTCACCGCCGAGCTCGAGATGAATTTAAACACTGTTAGTGCTAGCCAGGGTTTGAGCCCGTGACCTTTGGTTAAGATTCACATGTTCGCACCACTAGGCCATCTCGGCTGAGCTTATTAAAGCCGGCTGTAAACCCAATCCCTAGAGTTATTCTATAGTTCAATTTAAAAGTAATCATCATGGATGCAGTACTATTATGTAGATGCATAATTATTTTAACAATATAATAAACCCAGAAGGATATAAGATGGAATCCGTATTATTATCACAAGTGTGTAAGAAACTCTATTGTAGTTAGGTACAGGTATGAATTGGTTATTAGAAAATAATATAGGCTACTTTTTAATAGCCATTGTGTCCATTGGTCGATAGGAAGTCTGTAGTCTGTGGGAGATCTTAGTAATTGTAATTATAGATGTTATCGTTGCTAAGTTTGTCCGTTACATGTCTCTGGTGACGTATAAAGATAAATGTAAGTAAAATAGACGATCTCCTTGTCTTTTATATCACAGCGATGACGATTTAGATTAACATTTTTTTATCTGCTTGGTGAATTGCTGTAGTAATTATCTTTAAAATACTTGTACAAATAAGGTAAGTAAAATTTGGCGTCTAGATTTCGTTTCTCTAAATTAATTGGAGAGGTTAATTAAGGAGTTAAATTTAAATTAGAATATTATAATAATTTATAAACACGAAATATATAACATATAAAAATTTTTACTTTCTTAATGCGTAGGGTGACTTTAAGAGAAAAAAAAACATATCCGATTAATAAATAACCTACCTTAATTACTTATACTTCATATATACTCTTTGCACCTTTCTTGCTCACTTCAAAGATAACCTAAAATCCTTAAATGTATTTGAAAATTAACGGCCTGAGAATAGGACAAATGGCATACCTCTCAACAATTCGTGCTCTACAATCGAAATGGTTCTCAATTTAAGCACAATTGTGTGAGTTGCAATTCATCTTTACAGCTTAGTATCAATGTAGGTATCTCTTAGCTTTTAACAGGAAAGAGGTGACCAATCCACCAGATAAATGCTCATTTGCAAATCTGATAAAACCATAAAGCGCGCTATGAAGAATGGTGTCTAATATATTTCAATACGAGAGTGGCTCGTCACGGGCGAAAGAAGTGATACATAAATCAGTTGTTCAATAAAGCACTAATAACGGTCGTCATTTGAATAATATCACGTCAATTAAGCCAGCGCCCAAGCACTTAGTAAATAAAACAGCGGGAACCCAGCTCCGGCCGATAACTCGCTAGATGTCGTGACGGACGCACGTTACGCCGCGAAGACAACGAGGTGCGGCCGGGCCTATTGACCGCGGTTCACTCGTAAACACCACCGAAAATCTTCACACATACACGTTCAACCATCCAACTATCGCGTTGCACACAATCCATAAACCGTTAAGTAAGGTTGATTAGATTTCAACGTGGAGAAACCAAGCAATGGATGCGAGCAGGCGGTGATACGTCAAACTCGCGCTAACTCCCGATGAGTACGTACAAATCACGTTTCGCGCGAATCAATACTTAAGTTCAGGCGATCGTCCCCCTGTTTATTGCAGGGAGTAGTTGGGGGAGGGGGTATCGACCGCACCCACCTGACCGTCACTAATCAGGGCTCATCCCGTGGACACCTAGAATAATTGTACGCTTTATTGCGCGTGTACCCCCGGGGGGCAGGGGGTCGTGCACAAACACAAATGAACGGCAGGTCCAACTGTTTTGAACTATAGATTAAATCAGTTCAAATCTGTTCACGATGACCCTTCCTTTGATATCAAATCCGACGTAACAAGGGATGACGTCTTCAATCACTCTCCCTAGTTTTCTTCAACCTCATTAAGACTATGATTGCGTTTTGACCTTTCCGTAGTATTGGAGAAAGTTTTACTTTATTATTAGCGTTCATATAATCCTTAGTATAAATATTGGATTTGCATAATTCACAATAGCTTATTGATTTGAACTAGACAGCTAAATTGACAAAAGCTTCATAAATAAAAAATAAAAAGTAAACACAAGATTTTATCATATTTTGTATCACATGAAATCAAATCAAAATCGTTGTATTTTATATATTTAAATAAATTGGAATTTCGAAGTATGTAAATATAGTTGGACGAGCGTTGACGTTGAATAAATACGATTTACACCTGACGAGTTAACGTGAGGAAGATTTATTATATGTTATTTGATTAAACATTTTTTTTTACTTTCTAGAAAATGCATAATGTAAAATAAATATTTGATAGGTCTGATCCAGCTTCGGTCGTTTAGTACAAGCAACTACATAGTATGTACGACTAACCTTAAAAGAAGAAAATAATAATAAAACATAAGCTAAGTTATCTCGGATTCTACAGCATTCTAATGGTGAAAAAATTTTCGAAATCAGTCTCGTAGTTTTGAAGTTGATTTATTATGTACAAACAAAATAAAAATTATTCAAAATAGAAATATAAAATTTGCTTTTTGAACGTCAAATAAATCTACTACGGTTTCGGAAACGTTAAGCCTCAGACCTGAGAAGAAACCGCGAAAGAAACTCAGCGGGATTTTTTTAAAACAGTTAACATCTTTATAGAAAAGTACACAATATTAATCGAAATCACAATTAGTGCACTATTTGACAAACATTATCACTATCTAAATACTTTCAGATAAAATGGCGTTTAAGTGCTAAAAACGATTCAAGCTGTCAAAGCGTTTCACATATTTATAACAGTACTTAGTTTTGCACGCCCCATAAGAAAGAAAAATACAAAACCGTATTTTCCATCAATTATCTAGTAAATTATATAGTCAAACAAAACAAAAGTTTAAATTAAAAATTTTAACACAAAATAAAATCGTTTAAACGTTACCAACAAATGGGGCAACTATTTACCGTACAGGCAAAGGCAATCGAGGGGCAATTTAGTAGCGGAAGCAAATAGAAGTCATGTCGGGGCAATCGCAGGCGTTACGCGGCGCGCGACACGCGACCCGCCGCTGAGACGCTATTTACTAGTAGTTTTTAAAGGGTTCCGCATTTTAATAATCTTTATCTTTATAGAAATCATGTCCTAGTCTAGCCTGAAGACGAATGTTTTTGATCAATGTGTCCTACCCGTAATGACATACGCTGCCGAGACGTGGACACTGACAGTGGGGTCGGTCCACAGATTTAAAGTCGCTCAGCGTGCTAGCGAGCGAGCTGTGCTCGGAGTCGCTCTCAAGGATAAAATCAGGAATGGGGTTATCCAAGAGAGAAAGGGAACTGTACGCTTTATTGCGCGTGTACTTCCGAGAATACCTACCCGGGAAGAAACACCTTTATATGTGGTACAAAATTATAGGTCCCTTGAGGTCTTACTTAACCAGGTTTTACTGAATATCACTAATGTGCGGAATTATTGCAAAACTAACAGTAAGTCGCGTCTCAGCGCCGGGTCGCGTGTCGCGCGCCGCGAAACGCCTGCGATTGCCCCGACATGACTTTTATAAAAATAAAGATTGTCGTCATCAGCCAATCGCAGCCCACTGCTGGACATACGGCCTCCCCAAGTTTGCGCCAAACATCGCGGTCCTCCGCAACCCTCATCCAGCCCACTCCGGCAATCGGTCCGTCCGGTCCGGTCCGGTCCGGTCGTCAGTCCAGCGGCAGGAGGGCACAACATTTGCTAAGACGCGGTTTCCACTCCAGGACTCATCTCCTCCAACGGCCATTGCTCCTACGACAGACGTGGCCGGCCCATTGCCACTTCAACATTCTGATTTTGCGAGCTACGTCGATTACTTTGGTTCTCTCACGGATAACCTCAATCCTGATTCCGAAACACACACACAACACAAACACAAACACCCAGACCACGACAAACATCCATATGGCCAATACAAATGTCTATCATGAGCGGGGATCGAACCCGCGACCGTTAGCGCTTCATTCACTTACAGTGACTATTGCGCCAACACTGTCGTCAAAAAGTATGTTTGGTAAAAAAATTACGGCAAGTTTTTACTAAAAAAAATTATTGTACTTCATCAGTCAAGCCAACCCATTTAGAATCTCGAAACGACTTGCCTATATCCACAACCGTTCACCTTACATCCCTGCAGAACCCAAAACCGGTGCGTTCGTAAGGGCACGCTAAGGCTTACATTATTGGCCCTTAAATTGTGTAATTACTCAGTGCGTGACCCCGTGCCTTGTTCGCAATTACCGCTACCAGGGAACTAAAAATACAATTTGTATTTCGTCTCATTAAAATACGAATTAACTTTGTATTGAACGCTTGGTTGTATTGTAGCCTTAGAATATGGGTTGTGTTAGAAATAGTGTCACTTGAATTATTGTATGAGATCTGGTGACTACCATATTAGTTTAAGATAATTTAGCTCGAATAACAGTTATGTATTATATGTTTACTGAAAATTAACAGTCTTCAATCATTAAAGATCTTCGGATAATCACGCCGATAACAACAAGGCAAAGATAGACATTTTAAGCTGCTTTAAAATTTGAAGTCCCATAAGAATGATGTGCCCCTGTAGTACTATAATGCTAGTGGCGGCTGTAGTTTGCTAACGTCTACGACGCCGTTTACAACCATCTGATCTGATCTGATGAGTTAAACAAAAGTCATTTGATTCATATCCATTAGTGCAGCGAGTACTATAGGTAAATCCAACAAACTTGAAATGTTTGAGTGAACAAAAGTCGAATTAGAATCTTGTTCTGCGTAGCGTAATGCACATAGTTTAGATCATTCAAGTTTCGTGAATCAGAGTATACACTATTAAATGTATTTCCTCTTTTTAGGATACTAATAAAATTTACATACCTGAGTATTTTTAAAAAACTTATTATTTTAGGTATATATTTTCAACCACGCTACTCTCATGCCATTTCTACTCAGCGTAATATTCACTGCAGTACTAAGTTACTAAAACATGAACAAATTAACGGAGCGAAAAGAAAAATATTTGTTATAAAATTTTGATCAACTGAAATGGAATATATTTTTCTAGCAAAGCGTGTGCTATTTATTCAATACAAAATACTTTGATTAAATTCTATACATTTATTGAAAATTTTTATTTCCCAAACATTTATTTTTCTTCCAATAATGTCAATTGTGTAATTACGTAAAATTTTCATTAAGAAAAATAAAAAGGTACAAAATAGAAATTACTAAAACTACTTAAACTTGTGTAAGTTTTATTTAACTTACTTAAGCTCCATTTTGTTTTTCAATATCTTTCGTTTGCGCTTTCCTCCTGAAAATGTCCTAAACACAAACGTTTCTCTCTAATTATACATAGGTATGTATACTTATAAATAGATAGTAAGATGATGAAAGCGTTAGAATATAACAGTAATTGTAACTATTTATTTTATATGTATATTTTTACACTTTAGTAATTCTCACAAATCCCTAAATAAAATATATTCCTAATCGAATTACCATTATATATTTGTGCAGAACAATCACCTATTTTAACGAAATATCTCGCACATAAATTAGCGGGTACGCATTCAGCAACTGTCACTAGAACAAACAAATTCGGCGGGGGTGGGGCTGACCACCCCTACGGCTATATTTAGAAGGGGGGTAGGGGGCGCCGGAAGCGAGGCGATGTGCGAATCGGATGCGTCTATGTTGATGTTTGCCCACTACAGTGTTTAATGCGAACTGTTTTTTTGACACGATTTAATGCTATTTTTAGGTACTTAATATTTCGTTCAGTTTTTATACGTTTTCGTTTAGTTTAGATATTACGCAACGATCGTTGATTTTCAAAAGGGTTTTAAAGCCTATTTATAAATAGGGTTAGGTTAATTTTAAATAATTTTAAATCCATGATATTATCTACCAAGAGAGATAGTAATTTTGACGGGCCTAGCTGTAGTCTACTATAGGTGATATATGAGCTAGCTCGTGCTCGAGTTATTCGTTGTAAAGTGTTTTACTATCGTTGTGGGTTAATGTTTAGTAGAGAGCCAGAACATGAACTCCTCTCGTGAAAACCTTTTCTCTGTTCTCGTTTTAAGAGAATGCAGTTGAGGTTACTCAGATGCTGCAAATTTCAATTCAATTTTCATCGCATCTTATTATTACTTTGTTTTTATGACATTCCTACAATATTTTTCAATAAAAAATCTAACATAAAATTCCGATTTTAAAGTTAAAATTTCCAATTTTAACGTCACCAAACAAACAAATTCATGGCTTTATATATCAGTATAGACAAGAAAAAAAAGTGTTATTTTGCGTATTGTTTGTACACGATTAATTATTCTGTTTACGCGGTCACCGCGGCGTCGGCCTCTGAAAAACATCGCGTTACACGTAAAAAATGCTTTGGAGACATCTCAAGAAAGCTTTTAGATATATCTTTTTCTATCTATTACATATAAAGCCATCTCCATAATGATTTAGATTTTTTCGTACAAATTTTCCTTAGACGTTATATTTGTTATATTCACATAGTAACGACAGTTAGGCGTAACATGAAGTATAATAATCTATGAAATTCAGAAATACATAAACGGGTTACCAAATACTAGTAGCTCTTTAAAAACACACATAAACAAAACTTTTCTTAAACTTAATGCCCTAAAAATGTATTTAAAAAAAATTCTAAATGTACAATGTGTGTAAAAGCTCGTACCTATTTGACGCTCTACGTAAATAAGTGATATGAGGAAATCAACTATGATTTTTTTGTTAAAAAACACCGTTTTACAAAAACTTTAAATATAAAAAAATTTAAATATTAAGGTTGTTATATTGTCACGAAATAAATTATACATAGAAATCACAATGTGTGATAGTGTGTTTGATAATCATCTCCTAGCGCGCAGGCTTCAAAAGTCCTCAATTGTTATTTTACACTCACGCTATTCAACAGGAAATTAAATAGTCAGAAATAGAAAATTTCCAACTCTATTACAACTACTGACATTCTATTATTTTGTGGATTGCTGACGTTATGAACAAAACTAATATTTATACACGCTGTTATCTATTAAGTACCTACCTGAGTTAAGGCTTACGTTTGGTTCTATACCAACAACATAAAAAAAACTTAAGTCTATGCGGACAATGTCGCGTGCAGAAACATGTCAATCTCTATATATAAAACTCGCTAAATATCAAGAACGGCTGAACGGATTTATGTTATCTTGGTCTTGAAATGTTTTTGGAGTTCTAAGGAAGGTTTAAAAGGTGAGAAAAATTCAAATAATTGCCGAGAAACCTCTAAAAATAGACCTTATACAGTTCCCATACAAAAGTTCTAAATTGAGGCAATACGAAGTCTGCCGGGTCAGCTAGTAACAAATAAAATTAAATTCTTCACAGCTTTAGATTACAACGACAGATATGACAACAACCTAAAATCATATTTTCTCATCCTTTAACTTTGGCTAAGTTCGTGAGAAAACGATGAGATCTCCATTAAAAATTCCCGCAATGCAATAACACAAGAAAGTGCGATGAATCACGATTTAAACCAAGTTAAGGTAAATACGCAATGATTCATGATGTTACGCCTTACTTACTGGTACAAACGAGATTGTAAAGCTGGCTCTACATCTAAATCTGGCTAAATCTAATTCAGATTTTTCATAATAAACGACCATTAACAAAAATAATATACAATGTTAAGTATTTAATGTTATAGTTTCTTTGATTATATAATTATAGTTTATATAATAACGACAAAATATTATATTATATTTAAAAATATGTATTATACGATATTGTTTGACTATGCTCAATACTATTTTCATGGCAACGAAATATATGTTCTATTTATTGGCAATGTAGAATTCTTGACAGAATGTAAGTCGAGTGAGAAGATATCCGGGTTGAAATCTTGTTCCTTGTTATATAAAAAATAAAATGAGATTTTATACAACGAAATTTTATGTTTTTATCCGCAAACTATAAAAAAAAATTTCAAGACGATCTTCTACAAACACATCATATTTAGAAATATTACTTTTATATTTTCGCCAATTTCCACAAATAAAAAAAAATAAAAAAAGTTTTCAGTTTTTTTTTTCACACTTGTCAATCGTGTGTAACCGGCACAAGTCGTTCATGTAGCGTACATGTAGCCTTTACGTGTAACCTAGAACATTCCTAGGTCAATTATCATAAATTCCGCTATTCTTCTCTATTTCGCGATTAAATATAAATGTTGACATCATTCAAATACACAAACTATGATTTCATTTTTTATTTTCTTGTTAAAACCTTGTTTTAATGATTACGTTTAGAAACATGTATATTTATTTTATTTAAGAAATTAATTTTTAAAATGTTATAAATATAAGAATATTTTTATTGAAATTTGTTATTAAATTGTGATATGTAGTTAAGTCATTTATGGTCTTTAATGAATGTTAACATAAATTTAAAAAATAATTCTCTTCTATCCAAAAAACTAAATACGCATTCATATTTTTACCTTAATTCTGAACTAAAGTTACCGGAAATTCTGTGGCACCTATCCGGAATCATATACGTAGGTATGTCAAAAAACAACTTGCCTAATCATAATCCTCCTCCCATTTTAAGTTCGACTGAAAAAAATCAGCAAACCATACCAACCAAGTAACATCAATTCTCACGCCAAGAAAACAACAGAAAAAAATTACATTTACATCTTATCAACACATCAATAACTGTACCCCCCTCCCCCCTACCCCTGCACTCGCAGTCGAGAATCAAACGGATACATCGATTCACCGGCAAAGCCCTTCCGCTGAGTACTTTTACAATAGCATTGAAGAACTAGCTCATTGACGAGACTTCGTCCGCTTTAACTTTGACGTCACGTTTGTGCTATTTGGTATAAAGTTGGCTGTATTCAGCAGAGTGAGAAAATTTTATTAAAGTTTTTTTTTCTTTTAATAAAAACGAACAAATGACCAGTGACTAGTGACTAGTCATCAGATATTAAGAGATCACTACCACCTATGTAAATGCAACAATCAAGTTAGCCTTGAATGCGTTGCCAGCCTAAGAGGAAGATGGTATGAAGTAAAAGAAGAACTGAGAAGTAGAGTCAGGCTTCTGGTTCTGTGACTTACATTCCTAAAAGATGTATGAGCACCTTCACGCCGATCTATTGTGTAGTTTTGCGCCAAAAGCTATAAATTTGCTAAACATGTCATTCTACCAACTTTTTATTCAAAGTGAAAGAATTTTCCTAAGTGTGGAATAATATTAAAATTATGAATAAACTATAAAGTCGTTTCAACAGCTGCGAAAATGGAGTGCCAGGAGACAGACTTCACAATAGAGCCTTGCTGTAGCCTGCTACCTAAAGCCTTTTTGCGGATTGACGCAACCGTGGCGGTACCACACTTTAACAAAGAATTTAAGAAACGATTCCACGAAGTAAGTACTTCATGGTACTACAATCCTTCAAGAGTATGGCGATCAGACAATCACATCGACCATTTTGTTGTTATTAATTTTCTAAAAAAAAATACTGAACCGATTTTAATAAAAAACAGACATAAATAAAATTGTCAGAAATGAACATGGACTTATACATAAATAGGTACATCGAAAAAATGAGAGTTTTAAAGATATTTTACACAAAAAAATACAGGCAAATTGAAAACTTCCGATATCCAAAGTCGCTTAAAAATATGCTTGTTCTGTAAAAGGAACCACAACTATGAAAAATTACGAAACATTTATATAAATATATTTTCATTTATAGCTATAATTTTCGCTGGACTTAAAACATTAGTCTGGAAAGTTAGCTAAAATATATTAAGCGGTGCTTGTTTCCTTTTTGAACAGTTCCAATGAAATGTACTAGTGACGTCAAACAACGTAGATTATAATCTTAGACATATTATTAAGATAGGTACATATTATAATTTAATTATTATAATGGTTATATAGTGGTTATTTAATGGTAATTTTAGGCATCATTTTTTATTATTTAGTCTTAAGATATTTTTATATACATTTTTAGGTTATATATATTCTTTTTTTTACATTACATTATTATTTTTTTTATTATTACTTTTTTTTTTACTTCTAACTTATTTACTTAGGACTGCCTCATGTTCATAAATTCATAACAACTGTTAATGGTCCTTTTTTGACTCTCAAATGTTGGTTTCTTTAAGCGAAAGGGTAAGGCTGAAAATCAGCACTGTATACTAATATTATTAGTTTAGCAGTATAAGCTGAGCATTATCCTTTTGCCATCATCGCACTAAATATGTATATACCTACTTATTAAGTCAACGCACGCTGTTGTATTTACTTATCAATTACACATGTAGTTGTATTTCATGTTGTGTTGTATGATGGTAATAAATCAATTTGAATTTGAATTTGAAATTGTCTTCAGCTTTTGATAATAAGTCACATAACTATCACATAAGCATTTTCCATACATTATGTATGTCAACATAATTACTTATCATTGCATCATTTTATCTACACTCCAGAAGTTGTTAATTTCTTGTACAATTTTTTCAAATGGTATTATCTCTAATTATTTATCCTTTTTATTACACTTATATTCTATATAGAATATTTATTTATTGCCTTTTTAAGTTCAAAACCAAACCTTTTTCTCAGGGCTTTCCAACAATGACGAACAAAGAGCTCCAATCCTTAGCTTCTCATGGTTAAGCCTGTCCCTCCTTGCCGCCATCAGTTGTACAGTCGTAATGACCTTTCCCTCTTCTTGTGCCTCCTCAGTGGAAGCCTCCATACCGGAATCTGATTCAGATTCTGCTTCTTCTTTGTCAGATTCTTGTTCAATTTGTTGGTCAGCTTCTTGTTCTGATTCAGAATCTGGATAATGATTAATATTGTTAATATTATATTGATAATTTTTATAATTGGATAATGTTTGCAACATTATATTGATTATTTATTATAAAATTTATTGTGTAATATTTATACCAGTCTTAAGCTTATTTATAGTTAAATAATCTTAAGACTGGCAATTTTTAAACCATATCTCTGATAGAATCTTTCTCTCTCAAATAATTTTTGGAATATTAGAACAAAAGGAACTAAAATTTAGATTTTTGGTATATTACAAAAACTTTTTATCTAACCATGTTTGACTGTGTACCCTACAGGTAGGATAGTATCATTATTTTTGCTACTCATTCATTAGCCCCATTACATAATTATCAGAAAGCAAAGAAAACATACCATCACATTCTTCCATTCTCTCCTCAATGCCTTCTTTAGTTTTTATTGGCAATAAAGATCTCATTTTCTTCTTAGGCCGTTCAGCGAGTTCCTTTTCATATTTCTCCTCGACATCACTGTCGTCACTCTCTGCTCCGCTGTCACTTTGAATGTCTGTGGTTGGTTTGACTGGTTTAGGTAACTTCTCCTTATTTCTTTTACGTTTTGATCCACGTCTGAAACAATTGACACAAATGATTTGACTGATAATAGTGGATGGTAAAAATTTTACAGTAATAGATTTTGTTAATTTAAGTCTTAAGGACTATGATTCAGGCGCGGTTGCAGTTTGAAATTTTGGGGAGGGTCACATATTTTGAGGGGGTTCACAAATAAAATTACAGACTTTATAGAACAGTTATTTGGTGCTATTTCTTATAATTAGCTTAATACGTTTCGGCGAGTTTTGAAAATTTGAGATTTTGACATGTTTTATTCGAATTTTTACTTAGCCACCAAAGATTTTTCATGTGACACGTATAGTTTTGGGAGGGGTCATGACCCCTATGACCCCCCCCCCCCTCCCTTCGGACCGCAAATCATAATTCGTTCGGTTTCGTCGTAGTCGGGTAAAAATGCATCGGAACTACACTAAATAACGTAAAGAATGAAGACTTTTGTTTGCGGAAAGTATTCCAAATTGTTAAATCATTTGTTATTTAGAATTAATAATGCTTTACAAATAAATTGAGTTAATTTTCCCGTTTATTGTTTTACATTTATCAATACTCATGTTATAAAGAGGTAAGTAGAAATGGGTTTATAAGTTTTTATATTTGTATGTAGGGAGGATAATATTGGAAACTAATATTGAAATTGGAAGAAAAAAATTTGCATTAAATTCATATTTTAATATAGAACATTTACTATGGAAGACTACACATAGCACTATGACTCATATGAACCAAGCAGTAGCAATAAGCGCGAGTAACACCGCGAAAGAAAGCTAATTTAACACTAAACCTACCAACAGCGGTCAAATTGACAGTTTTCGAACTTCTTTAAAAATTACACACTTTAAAACGCTTTTTTATGGTATAGGGCGGATAGGCAGTAAACGAGCTAACAGATCACCAGACGATAAGTGAATGCTGTCGCCCATGGACATTTGCAACACCAAATGAGCTACAAAATGCGTTGCCGGCCTTTTGGGGGCTATGGAGGGGGAAGGGATGGGGAATTAATGGAGAAGGGGTGGGGAATTGAGCCTCCGGTAACCTCACTCACGCGGCGAAACACGACGCAAACGGCATTTTACGTCGGTTTTCTGTAAGGCGTGGTATCACTCCGGTCGAGCCAGCCCATTCGTGCAAATGCATGACTCTTCCAGGCTTTGATATCGTTATAGCAATGTATATGAAAATTCTTAGAATATGTTTATGATATATTCTTCATTTTTAACTTTTAGCTATTTAAAAGTGGTGATTTTTACCAATTTACTTAGCGCGTACCCTCGTTTAAAATACCGTCAACGCATTTTGTAGCTCTTCTGGTGCTGCAAATGTCCATGAGCGGCAGTATTCACTTTCCATCAGGTGATCTGTTAGTTCATTTACCGCCTGTCCTGTAAAAATTACAAAGAGGCTTATAACCCTTAGCATAGGCTATTCTGACAACATACGCAATATGATGTTGCATATGTTGTCAGTAATGGAACATTATGTCATTAAAGGACTTCTAAAGTTAGTCTAGTACTTTACATGTTTCGTTAAACTTAAAAAAAAAAAACAAATCTTTTCTTTTTATAATACTGAGTAGTGGGTATCTACCAATGAAAGATTTACATGTTTCAAAACTATTACTGGTGTATCAGCACAGTATAACATTTTTTCTGGAAAGCTTGTTACACTATGGTATTAGTATCATCATGTTTTTCATATTTTTAACCGACTTCAAAAAAAGGAGGAGGTTCTCAATTCATCGGAGACTTTTTTAATGTATTTATTTTACCAAATTACTCGAAGACGGCTGGGCCGATTTTGACAATTCATTTTTGTTTGTTTAAAAAGGTATGTTTCACAAGTGGTCCCATTGTCAGGAGATCAAGATCTGATGATGGGATCCTGGAGAAATCGAGAGAACTCCTCAATAGGCACAACTTTAGCAATTTCGATTTTTTGCAAAGTACCTTGGTGATTTGCTCATGAAAAGTAACATTTGATGAAGCTGATGATGGAGTACCAAGAGAATTGTTGAATCCTCAACGATTAACGGCCCTGCACCGGGAAAAACCATACTTTCTAATTAGTCATGAGCAGTTGACAATAGGCTATTGTAACTTAGATAAATCATAATGTAAGTTGCAGTTAACAACATACCGAACGGGAGTTGACTTATATTTGGAGTTGGAAACCACATAATGGAATTCTTTATAGATATTCTGCACAAACATGTACATTCTGTTTTGGGTTCCTATTAATTACCACTTGTAACGAAAAAGTGTAAAATAAATAAACTTTTACAAAAAAATAAACCGACTTCAAAAGTGAACTAAAAAGTCATAAATAACACATAATTCTACAACATATAGAGGTCGGCGCCAAACAGCTAAAATGTTTACGTCAGTGCTAAGTATTTTTTATTCATTGGCACCGGCTTCAGTATGTTGTAGAATGATGTGTTATTTATTATTTATGATAGCATTGGAGTCGAATAACTACTGATTGTTTTTAAACTAAAAGATGAATATATAAACAATCTTCTTTAGGTACGATATTAGTCTGATAATATGAATATGTAAACAATAACAATATTTTATTGCAGGGAATACCCCACAACTTTAGACACAAATAAAAAAAAGATTGATAAAATATGGTATAAATATGAGTATTAAGTCATTTGTGTGGTGTTTTATTATACATGATGTTAGTTAACGTTATCGTAACGTAACACAGTCTTTACATATCCCACTAAATCCCATTAATCCTATCCCATTAAACGAAATCCTCTAAAATTAAAAAGAAGACCTCTAAATTTTTATCCGATTTCTTACATTCCTTATTTATGTACTACGTGAAATTTTAATATAGATAGAAAAAAAGTTGAAAAATTTATTTGGTATTTTAAAAAAATCTTGTATCATTGTAAAAATTTAACATCTTTAAGACTTAAAATATGTTAATGCCTTCATATGATATGATTTCACGATATGAGTTGTCAATATACGTCCGACCGCTCTGGTGTAGTGGTGCTGAATGCCGTTATTAACGCCGGTGGTCGTGGGTTCGATTCCCGCTCGAGGCAGATGTTTGTATTTACATAAACATTCGTTCCTAGGTCTGGTCCTTATGGATTTACCCACTGTGCCTCGGAGAACACGTAAAGCCGTCGGTCCCGGTTGTTATCACAATCACCCGATAACGATCGTTACTCATAGTAGGTAAAATATTCTAGTCTAAATGCCCTTTGGGTTGCGGAGGTCAGATGACAATCACTGTGCATAAAAATTAGTAACCTGAATGTGCATGAAAACCCTAGGCTAGAATAAAGCAGACCCTGGTTAAGTCCGGGAAAATGCTAGGAAGAAGAGTTGTCAATATATTTGACAGCTGTGCATTTACTTAATAAAAAAAATAAGCTTGCTTTACAATAACATACATCTTTCACTTTCATCAAATACGCAGCTTACATTTCTTAAACGAAGGTAACTAAAACAAAGCGCTTAAATCATAACTTTAGGTAATTTTATAGGTATTTGGGTCAAGTTGCATAATTCATTTTACCAGTTTTAATTTGATTTGGAATCGATCATATTCGAAATTCTCCATGACCTGTGATCCAATATGCAAAAGATAATTTTATCACATTT
>DVXP01001423.1:0-15109 GCA_018235645.1 Junonia grisea | reverse complement strand
ACCCCATTCGAGACCGGTTGGCCTCTGGCTCCCAAGCCCGTCGGTGGCCGGCGTCTCCCCGCCCGGCGTACAGGTGTTGGCGACGTCGGCGGGGAGAAATACTCGTCGCTCGAGCTCGACGCAACTGCAGGCACCAAAACATTTTCTTGTTCGGGGTCCGGTGTCTGCGAGGCGGAGCTGAGCGGCGGGTCCGGGGATGTCAGGTTGTGCACTCGTCTGCTGGCTGCTCGTGTCAACATTTTCTTCGGTTTCTTTTCATTGTGTTTTTAATTATGTGTATACCATTTGACATTGTCACTATTGCTCTTATGTGAACCAGTTTTATAATTTTGTATATATATGTATTTACCCATGTTTGTATTTATTTCAATTATGTTTATACTTTTGCTTATTTTTCTTTACTTTTGCTTTTATATGTATTTATTATTAAAAATACTTTAACAAACAGAGGACCAAAAGCTACGGATGTGAAAATGACGAAGCGTGCTTTGCGATCGCATGCCCGATGTTTGCGTCGCCACGGTGCCATACTAACAGATCGTTTGGAGTACATGTCGAAACCTCCACGTCGGAGTATTATCTACCTGTGGCGAGAGTATGCTCATACACTTCCAGCCGAAACTGTAAGTTCTAGTTGCTCTTAAGTTTTAATTACAACGTTAGCTTTTCATACACTTTACTCAACTTTGAAAAAAGGGTTCATATTGTACCTTGTTAAAACTATCTATGTAAATAACAATGTTCTTGAAGATAACAAAGCTGGTATTAAATATAGGAGCATTTGAAATATTGATACAATTCGCATTCGAGGTTTAAGAAAGCTGAAGAAACACGCTTGCGGGTTGCATGCACATTCCACATTATCTCATAACAGATCGTTATTTGTTATTAATTACTATTACAGATCGCACGACTTAGGGCAATGTTAGACGCAGATGAGCCATTTAAGCCTGAACAGGCTTATGAATATTTCATTAACGTAAGAAAAATGAAGAAAAAGGTTGCTCGGTATGTCTGTTCTTAACAATATTAACTTTCAAAATAGTTTTATCAAGTTGAATATTTAAAAACGATATGTTTTAGAATGAGTGGCGTAAAAACTAAAAAGAATGTGCTAGCGATATGTGGCGAGAAAAGATTTGAGTGGGCGCGAAACGCAACAGTAGCATTTGCGCGAGGCATTCAACAAAGGCTATCTCGACCTGGCAATTACATTCTGGCTGATAGGTAAAATAATTTCGTATAACAGAATATATTTAACACATTTGGAATAACCAAGGCAATATGTCTCACATGTTGCGATTTGTAGAAGCCAATCGTAAATTTTTATTACCTCCATTACCTATGCATTTATTTTATTGAAACATCGTATACAGAATGTTGCGGTTGTCAAATATAATTTTGGACGATATTTGTGGCTATATGAATACAAAGACTCCATCAAGACGGTGTACCCATCCTAAAGCAAAATTTATGATGGAAATGGCAGATAAGGTTAGATAAGGATTATTAACATAAGAGTACCTAAGACAAATACAAAACAGGATCAAAGTAAGGCTTAAATTGTTTATATTTAAAAATCTGTAGGTAGCAGTTTGGATTGATGAAATTCTCGAAGAGAGTGATGACCGAATGCTGATGATGGATTTCGATGAAGACGATGGTAAGACGTAAAACAGTGTAATGAATAAAAATAAAGATTAATAAATAAATATAACATACGCCAATTTTATTACCTATACCAAGCCCTGACGTCATTTCTTGCTCGTATGAGGTAAGAATTCTCTAAAATTTAAATGCTCTAATAGTATGTTAAATTCAAATTCTATTTCTGTATGACGTTGTCACACGAGTAAGGTATGTTTTACTCTTGCAATATTTTCCGAGAAGAAGTGGAGCAAAGTTTCGCTACTGGAGCTACATCGGGTATGGAAGACGGCCCTTCCAGCGCGTCTGGAGCTACACCAGCTAGTACGCCCGGAGTCACACCTGCCGCTACGCCTAAGACTTCAAAAACCAATTTTCCTAAAGAATAAGTAAGAGTATAAGGATTTATTTCTTTTTTAATTCTGAGTAGCGCTAACCGCAAAGTTCAAGAAGGTGTTAATTTCCAAAAAGGAAGAGGTGTTCTAACTGACTAAACGTTTAAACTGTTTCGATCCGATTGAATATAATTTTTCACTATTGTATAAGCAGTTTCATTTAAAATTGATCTCATAAAATTTTGTCATTATCCGGTTGAAATTAGTCAATGTAGAAAATGGATTTCAGTGACTGATAAATTAAATAATAAATAAATTAAATAGTCGCTGGTTTCGATTGATGACTGAGGTTAGAATAGCGTCACATGAAATTTATTGAATTTTCAGAGCCTATTCAATTCAAAAAAACAATCAAATCCAGCCTATTTATAATGTTTGCATAGTAATATGTGATACTATAATAATAATTTCTGAGTATATTTCTCATTGTTTCAGACGCAATACTAGCAGATGAAACTAAAGATACGGGTTTTACGGACGACTTTTTAAACATGATGGCTGATGTAAGTAAATTGCATTCATAATTTTTTAATTTATGCCCTACTCTATTTAAAAAACAAAATGTAATAAAATTATTGCATCTAATTAGGCTGAAGTAACCATCCTGTTCATTAAGTATCATAAAGCGGATATAAAAGAAATAAAAGAAAAACAATTGATTAACACTTTAGAAACAGTTCTTAATGCCGATTTCAAAAGAAGACCAGAACTAACTGCACCGACTTGAATTTAGCAGATATTTTATTTTGGAAAATTGAAACTGCACAATAACACACTGACTTCGTGTAAAACAAATTACTTTATTGTAATGAAAATAAAAATAAAAAGAGTAAAATATGCGTGAAAATCTTTGAATTCCTATCCATTTAAGCGATTATTCCTAAAATATAAGTGAACACTGATAAGGTAACATTTTTTACAATACTTTTACATTTTTAACGTATCCACAAATCATTCTTCATTTTCCAATAACCAAGAATTATTTATCGTGTTCACTTGTATTGAAACGGGCAATGAAGGATGGTTTTGTAGTTAATCTTAGAATGAAAATAATTTTCCTATAGTACTTCATAAGGTATCGTTGTTCATAGCTTAAGCTGCTCTTTTAATTTCAATCAATTTCTACATATATATTGTTATTTTCAGGGCGGCCTTTTAAAAGGACGTATGTATTCTAACTATTTTTGCTATTAAGGTTATACTCTAATATATAAATTTTATAATTTTCTCTTATGTTTCACGCAGCTCAATCAGCATACTTAAAATTTACCGGTAAGTTACCATTTCTTTTTAGTTTTTCGTCACTTTTGACCAGATTACTGAATATTTAAATAACTTTTAGGGGAGATGTTTGAAGCATTTACTATTTTAACTGACTCGATGTACAAGAAGGGAGAAGAAGAATTAATTTCTTATGGAAAATTTAAACAGACATTTACAGAGGCAGCCAATGAGTGCGTAAAAAGTTATAATGACATCAGGTGTGCTTTTTGTAATGTATCCAAATAAATCGATATTTTTCTCTCGTAGGTTAAAAGAAACACCCGATTTCGAAGCAACAGAATTTAATGCAACATTAGCAAATGATTTGAAAAATAAGCTCTCTGCTGTCGCTAAGCCCAATACACCTCAGAATATTATTCCTTATATGAAAGGTAATTTTATAAATTATACTTTAGTCTACCTTTTAATATCGAAAGTAAAGTAAATAAAAATGTGGGTAAAAATAATGAAACATTAAAATATTTTTATGTTTAATTTTAGAAATGGTCGAAATCTGTTCAAATTATCTAGCTCAAAATGCTGAGTTTAGTAGTAAGTATTATTCAAATGAAATATTGTTACGAACGTAAATACTTTTTGATTATCTCATATTCATGAAAATAAATTATTCTAGAGGATAAAGGGCCTGCTTTTAAAATATTATTGAAAGCAATGCATGAAAGAAAGAATGAACAGTTGTATCAAAAAGGAAAAGCCAAGCGCACCTACACTAAAGCTGCAAATGAGTAAGACAATACATTATTTTGAAAGCATTTATTTTGTATCTGAAAGTTTATTGTATTTTATTAAAATTTACATCAAACCGACTTTCATTTTTAGGTTAAAAAACTCAAAAGGTTTAGAAAGCGATCACGATGATCCTAACTTATCACAAGAAGTTCATTCAAAATTATCACAATTAGTTGCTCCACAGACACCGAGTGATCTAAAAACTGACATGAAAGGTTTTTTTTACGAACTGTTTGCACATTGCTATAAGCTAGTGATACAAATTGTAACATAATGTTTTTATTTCAGAGACAGTCGACATCTGTTCCAAGTATTTATCGCAATGTGCTGTCGATGAAAGTAATTAATTATATACATTATGTAATATCATTAAAAAATGACTTGTTTCTGATACATCTCTACATTTATTTCTCTCAGTTGAACGTGGCCCGGCTTTCGACATATTAATAAAGGAACTGGAGAAAAAAGGAGCGGAGCCATTTATGCCAAAGTTTATTCCGCTATCTTCGAAATATGCTACAGCTTACGTGTAAAATATTCATTTTATAATTGTAAACATTTTTTTACTTTAAATTTAAAATAGTAATTAATAATGTAATTGTAGATTAAAATCAGCTCCAGGTTTTAGCGGAGTTACACCAGATCCATCGACAACTCCAATATTCGTCGATGCATTGCATAAGGCTGTTGATACCGTTACACCGAAAACATTAGCTAAAGATATGCACGGTTAGAACATTTTAAATTACGCATTTCCAGTAACACGAGAGATAGTTTTTTGATATTAATCGTTTTCGATTTTGTTTCAGATGTGATCGTGCGGTGTTCTAATTATTTGTCCGCGTTCATGAGAGATCGAGGTATGTTTGTATTGTGAATATATTGAACTTTGATTTATATTAACAAAATACATACTTTGTTTATAGATAAAGCTTATGACACTTTACTGAAGATGATGAAGAGCCATCCAAACAAGGAATTAGCAAAAAGGAATAATTACGTCATGTCATATGACGCAGCAGCCACGGAGTAAATACTTTAACTTAAATCACGTCTGCTATAATACTACTAGGATCTACTTATGTTTTCTTTTAAAGGTTAGACGCTACTCCGACGATTATCCCTTACATGCCCGTCAAAGATATCGCTGAAGAAGCCCAAACTAACCTAACTAAGGATATGGAAGGCAAAGTTCCAGCTGAAATGCAGATACCTATGAAAGGTTTACTAATTAGACATTTGTTGTATAAAATGTACAATCTTCTATCACCATTGTGATATGTTAAACATAACTTTTTTTATATTACAGCACTGATCAAAGATGTATCGAAATTTCTATCTCAGCCAATAGCTATAAGAAGTAAGTTAATTGTATTTAATAATTTATAATAATTTATCTATATAATATAAAATGTGAGTTTAAAATTTATAATATTAAATCTAAATAAAGGTTAACTTTGATAAAGGTGGTGTAGCTGGTGAAAGATATCCGTTAAGTTTCCTGTCAGCCGTGAAAAAGTCCCTTGGGTTGAGATCCCTTTTTAAATACAAATGTTTTGGACAAACTTACGCTGATGCTGCGGAAGTGTAAGAAGTTTAAATTAATAAGTTGGGTTAATTTTTTAAATATAATAATGAGACAATATCAGTAATATTATATTTAATTATTAAGGTTAAAATACGCCGGCAAATTAGAGTCTAATCCTAAATGCGAAAATTTGAAAGAAGAAATTTCTATGGAGATGAAAAGAGGAATTCCGACCAGATTAGCCCCCACTATAACTAGCAATTTAAATGGTAACAATACAAGGAATTCATTTTTGCTTCATGCCTTTATACAATTTTTGAATTTCAATAAGAAACTTCAAAGAACACTACTAATATTAATAAAAAATATCAAAGATACTTTTTATAATATGAAAGTGTGCTAATGATGCAAAACAATAAAAAAAATATTTTAAACACAATTCATACAATTTTAGTTACAATGGATGACGCTTCTAAACATTTGGCAAAAGTTGGAACTGACAAAGGTAAGTTGACTTAAAAATCTTACCTTTCAAACTTACCAGTATAATGAAACACAATATGTTTTTATAACTAGATTGAACTTATGGTTAGGTGAGGCATTGCAGCACTTAGTGAATTTGATGAAAGAAGAAGGTGAGGCTCCTCTGGGTCAAATACAGGGATATCAACAGACTTACAAGGATGGTGCACGAAGGTATTCTGCAAGATTCTCGATTTGTTAGGATGTTGATGTCAGGCACTGCAGAAGTACCTAATGCTATGAGTAGCAACCCTGAGGGGTTCGTGCTTGCAGAGGTTGATTACATTTTTTATAGAATTTATGGATGCTGTACGTAACCTACCGACCTACGTAATGTGACAAAATTCGGATCTTCTTGAAAACGGTTAACAGTTTGTAATATATGAGAATCCATCATAAAATTTCAGAATTGAAAACGCTCCAACTTTGTCAAATGAAAAGGTTGATAAAGCGGTTTATGAAAAAGTAAGAGAAAAGTTAACCAATTTAACAGAAAAGAAACCACCTCCTGAACACCTAAAGGAAATGCCAGGTAAAATATTAATCGTGAGATGTAAGCACGACGTGTACAATGCTTTATAAAAGATAAGACGCAAATACCTAATTTCACTGTTTAATGTTTTGCTATTGGTATTAGAGAATAGTTAATAACCAATAGGTATTAGAGGTGTGACTCCAGTGACTCTACATTAGGAAATACAAGAAAAAAATTAAAATTGTAACATTATAATATTTCTGTAAAACATAATAATTACCATATTTCTTACAAAATATAAAAACGTGGTCATATTTGAATAACTTGTTACAGCCATAGTCGAGGAAAGCTCTAAGTTTTTGGCTGCTCCGTTTCCAGAAAGTAAGAATTTCTATTTTATCATTGTCATCGACGTCTCAAAGTTTTTAAGTAAATAGTAATGATACCATAATATTTGTTAGATGAAGCTGAAAAGAGGCGTGTTTTAGCTGATCTTATGGCAAGAAAAGGAGATGAAATATTAGGCCAGGAGGGTATTTATAAACTAACTTATACTGAGGGCGGAGAAGAGTAAGTGAAAATCTTATGTTGTTAAATCGTTTTGGTTTTTCACTTTTTTTATAATATTAATTGGTACAAAAAAAAATAGGATTATGAATGCTCCTGTGGGAATCGTCAAATCACAAGATGAAAATACTAAAAGGGAAATACTTCAAAAAGTAAACGCAGCAATACCGGAAAAAAAGTTGCAAAATTTGCTCAAAGGTTCATTACTTTACTTTATATTAATTACTTAATTTATCTTTAGGTTATTAAATTATACATAACAATTACATATTTGTTGTATGTTAGTCGAACTGTTATACACAATTACATTTTTTTAGTTTCTTAATCCTCCAAGTTAAATGTGTATTTTATTTACAGAACCAGCAAATGAAGGATCGACTTACTTGAGTGATATAATCAAAGGAAGAGGTTAGTAAAAATAAACGTTTGTTTTTAATTTGTCCTGTTTTAATACAACATTTAATTTTAGGGGAAGCTATGCAAGTTTTACACGATGGAATGAAGAAGGAAAGCGACAAAGATTTGTTGACGGTTGGCAAATTTTCAAAGACCTACGGACAGGGAGCCGATATGTAATTTGCATTTGAATTGTTTTTGGAATAACTATTTTTATTTTTTATTAATAAAATGCAATTTCTAGGCTTAAAACTGCTCCTCATTTTGGTGGACAAAATCCCTCACCGGTATTGGTCGATAAAGTCGGGGAAAAAATTAAGCAACTTCCAACTTCTGGAGTATCAGAAACGGTTAAACCTTACATTAATGGTGAATACAATTTCATTTTATATTAATTAAAAATATAAAAACAATAATGGTAGTGAATTATATACGAATGTATCGTGACATGTGTAATTTACTCTGAATAGTTAACATCAAATTGATGAATACGTTGCTAAACAAGATTTTATGATGATCCACAGTTAATTCGAAATTTGGACTCAAGTAGGTACTTGTATGCAAAATGTTTTAGCTTCGCGTTATACCTTCATTTGGTAATATTTCACATTATTTATCATAAGTGTACAAATTTTTAGATGCCTCGGAAATTACGACTAATTATATCGCTGGAGTAGCTACGAAAGAATGTGAGTAAATTAATCAAATTACAACATATAGTTTATACATTTACATTATTCTATTTCATAATTAATTTAAATTTAAAGGTGGCCTAGACGCAAAAGCGCTAGCGGCGTTAGATAAAGAGAAAGATATGGGAAAGGCCACTGAAAAGGAAGTTGTACCGTAAGCGACGTTCATTGTATTACGTGCAGTAGTTGTTATTACAGAATTCGGCTCGAAGGGCCAAGAATGGTAAAAACCATTTCGGGTCCTTCGAGCTAGATTTTTTCAGATCCGACTAGTACAAATATATCCTTGGTTTAACTAATAGATAATTCGATTTCGAGTTTTACATATTAACACTTCGGTAATCTTTGTATGTTAAAATTTTAGTAATTTTGAAAGGTTTTTTAATAAAATTTTATGACGTATGAATAGTCCCGTGGCCACCGACAACGTTGGTGCCAGTTCCGTTCGGAAACTATCAGCTATCGCGCATACTGGAGGTGGCATAAAAATCGACGATGGTGTGAGTAGAAGGCTGCAAGAACAGTCTCAAAAAAGGCCAGCTCTAGAAGAGCAGAGGAGTCGGCAAGCTATTGGTAATTTGGAATTTATTATTATACAGCAAACATCAGCGAGTGAAACTCAAAAGTAAGTCATTACGAGCATAATTATGTTTGTTACAGGACAGCAGCCGGGTAAGACATATAAATTGCACAATTTGTGCGTTATTTAAATATGCAGTGATAAATAAATACGATTCGGATTCACAGAATTTGATCCGGAACATGAACAGGCGATGCAAATCCTTCACAGTCAGTTACGTTCGCACGGGGGTGAAATATTTTACAAGCAACCCCACACGGAACTTACACACGGACAGGCTTCTGAATGGTTTCAATTTTTCTTTACTCATATTTTGTTACTCTTTTAATAAAAATCTTATGATTATAAAGGTCCCTAAATTGCATCTTGTATGGTTTTTCCACATCCAAGGAAAAGATACTAAGATGTTTCGTTAAAATTGATTTGTTTTATTCAGTACTTATACTTAATGACAATATGACCGAAATCACATAAATATACAAACGAGTAACACGGTGACAGACCAATTCGTAAGAGTATAAGCTAGTAAGGTATATTTCATGAGCCCAAAAATATATTAAGTACTTTATAAAGGTTATCACTGAAACCACCAATGAAAGTAGACAAATCCGTGAAAGAATCTGGAGACACGGCACGACTTCATAAAAAGTTTGAACGCAAACTCAGCAATCTCGTTAGTAACAGTACGCCTCCAGAAATGCATGATACGATGCAAGGTAATAATTACCAATATTTATTATTTTATGTTAATTATTAATAAAAAAAGTCAATGAAACTGATTTTTGTACCAATTGTTTTAGATGTGATTATCGAATCTGCGAGGATTCTTTCGGAATATTTCGTTTCACAAAGTAAGATATATTTTGTTAAAATACCATTGGAACAATATATTACAATAATTAATTAATACTTTTTTGTATCGATTAAACTTAATCTTTTTCTTTAATGCTTTAATTCAACTTTTAGATAACAAAGTCCTTGTACGTATTGCTCTCATATCGGAAATGCAAAAGCGAGGGAATGAAATTCTTATCGAAGCTAATAATAATGCTGAGACATTTTTCTTTGCGGCTCAAAGGTGACTTTAAAAATTTGGGAGTAAAACACTAAAAACTTATGTTATTATTCAAATAAGTAAAAGCTGAAATCTACATAGGCTCTATAATTTTAACTTTAACATTATGATATTTTATAATGCTTTGAAAAAACCCTTTTTATTCAATATAGATTAAATAGAATCGTAAAGTAATATAGATGTTAATACAGGTTGAAAAGAGCATCTAATTTGGAGGTGAACGAGCCATGCTCACAAGTGGCCTATCACCTGACAAAGAAGCTGGAAGACATCATTAGATGTCGCACAATGGCGCGAAAATTGACGACAGCAATGAAAGGTTGGAATTAAAAATAAATGAAGTTCAATATTAACTAAAAAAAATATCAACTCGTATAACTTTTGATAAATTCAAAATGTATGATACAGCTCTATCATACATTTCGAGAAGACACTTACCCGATGACTTAAAAGTTCAGAACTACAGTATCCAAAATATAATAATATAACATATTTAGGTACCTAGATTAAAAAGTGATACTTGTATAATGAAAAAATATACTCTTTTTACAGATCACATAAAGGATGCTGCAGATTACTTGTCAGTTAACGTGACAAAACCAGGTACATAGTTAAAGTACATATATTTTTAATTTTTGATTTTACTTTGAACAAGGTTATGCAAGTTGTATAAAATTTTGTTTTAGATGAATATATCGAAGCATATGTCTCTTTGCTAAATGAAATGGAAGCAGCAGGAGATCGTCCTCTTATTGAGGGTGATATTTCTAAATCGCATAAGGACGCTGCGGATTAGTAAGTAATGAAATTGAAAAAGAAAAAAAACAACTGATTAAGTTACCTTTAAGAAGTTCCTAAATAAAGGGTTATTTTATCAGTTGCTATGAATAAATAAACTTTATTTATGAATCTTAAATTTTGATAAATTACTAATTTAATAAATGAAATTAAATTTATTATCACATAAATTTCATTTTGTAGTCTTCGGCAATTAACGTCCTTTCAAGATTTAATATCGTTACCAAATCCGGCATTACAATCGAATACAGAGGGCAAACTCAAAAGTCTTATGGCTACCGTCGCCGCAGACGGTTATAATAAATCTACAATGGATGGTATTTTTATTCATTTTTTGCATTTTAATATTTATAGCTGTGGCGATGTTATTTTTAATAAAATTTAATAATTTTTCATAGGTGTTATAAGTGAATCGACTAAACTGCTCGTATCATACATCATGCTACAAGGTAATTATTATTTTTATGTAAGTTACATATAATGACTACTAACAGTTAAATTTCTGGTGCATTATTAACCAACTGTGCCAAAAGTTATGACTTTTCGAATGTTTTTAAGTATGTTTAATATGTTTATTTCTGTTTTCAAAAAATAAACTTGTTCTAAGGTATCAGAACAGAAGCCTTCAGAATATTAATAGATGAAATGGATCGAGAAGGAGACTATGTTCTGTTGCGTCACGGCACCGTTCGAAAAACTTACTCTGATGGTGCCGATTTGTAAGTAAATTCTAGTGGTTCATACATGAATATGTACCTATATTTAAAAATTATATTAACGATACTTGATTACAGATTACGCCCCAAAAACACTGATCAATTAAACGCACCAAGTGCCGACCCTGTCGTTGCTAGGAAAATAGAAATTAAGCTTCGCAATTTAATGAACACGTGCACACCTGATAAATATGCTTCATTAATGGATGGTATGTGGGAAGTCTTATAAAATTATTTCATTATTTTACCATTTTAGGGTTCCATTTTTTAAGGGTTAGTCAAAACGGAAACATCAATTTTCTTAGAGTCAAGTGTCTCCCCACTCTACTGCTGCTTCTAAGAATGTGAAAAAAATAATTATAGTAGCACATACCAGAATTTATAAGGAAAATTGTCACGGCTATCTGGGCTTTTATAGTTATCGCTTATCGAGTTATAGCTGATTAAAGTAAAAAGAAATATTTCGCCCAAATTCCATTGAAATTCTTAATAAACATGATAGTGGTTAAAAAATAAGTTATTTTAAAGATTAAATTAATGTATGTCCGCAAAATATTTTTATAAAAACTACGGAACCCTTCATTCGCGTGACTCGACACGCACTTGACCAATTATTATTACCAATATTTTTACAGATGTTATCGAAGACGCTACAGCATATTTAGCGGTGCACTTTTTGCAACCACGTAATATTTACTTTTATTATTTTCTATTATTTTTTTATAAAAATCCTATAAAATAATATTTCAAAATTTAAATGTCACTTATATTTATTTTTCAGAGGTGATACAAGTTTGCAAATGCATCAAAAACGTGTTTGTGCAATGTGAACTATGGTGCGATGAAATATTACGTCGCGTTGCAAAACCATGCTGCACGTGTGCACGCCATATCTCTGCGCAAGCCCTCGCAGACCTCGCTCAACCAGGGGAAAAACTTTATGTAAGCCCTGGCCCCTCTAGACCACATCCTCATGGAATTGAAATATCCTTCACTCCATGTCCGTCGAAACCAAACAGAACATACTCAAACCAGGGAGAAAGACCATATATTCAATCGTGTCCAGCAAAAAAACCCACTGACGAATGTAACAAAACAACAGTTTCGTACCTCATCCATACTACTGAATGCCATCGACGATATAATACTATAAATCCATCAAGAACAACGTCGTCTCTTTCTAGTCCTGTTATTTCGATGCCATCATGTTCATCAGTGCAATCTATTTCTGATGAAAAAAATCGTCCACAAACATTAGAAGCTTTACCCACTACAGACACTAAACAACAAGAAACTGAAACGGCCTCGCCAGCATCGTTTCATACTCCTAAAAGTGCCAGCTCAGAGTCACAAAGCCGGAATAAAGACCGTCATTTCTGGCAATCGCCGACAACTATGTTTGCAGAAATTTATACACCAATGAAAAGTAAACAGGAACTAATATCACCTGGAGTTGAAGTATCGAATTCCAAAAATCTAAACAAAAGTATAGCCCGTGCTAAACGCGGATATAGTGCACGTAATTAAGCATTACCTAAATTGAAGTTTTTTTATTGATAGATATAAATTTTTATCATAATATTTTAATTACGACTATCTCGTCAGGAGCTCCGATTGTGACCACAGACCAAATGTCAGATTGGCATTCTATGATGGTCAGTTTGATGTGGAATGTACAAGCATGGCGTAACTGGATACAAGAGAACATAGACCGAGCAGTAAACTTCCGAAGTCAGGCAAATGTAATTTCAGGTATTTATATCCTAATACTTATTATACCAAAAGGGTATAAACAACCGAAGTTTAAAGCTAAATGAATACCTATATTTTTTACATCGAATAGACGAATCTTGGACGACGTTTCAAAGACGAGTAACTGTTGAAGCTCTGCAATGGAGACAGTATAATAATTTTAGTAGGCAGTTGGCACTCCGCCTTGCTCAAAGATATAGAGATAAAAGAGTAAGTTTTATTTATTTGAATAAGTAGTATTTGTATTAGTTTTAGGTTTTACAACAAAGGTACTCAATTTTCAGATCGTGTCTCCGACACGAGCTACAGTAAAAACAAAAGCTTATATGGAATGTCAAGACGAAATGTTTGATATTATTGATATGTTCAGTCGTTGGACACAGTGGTTGATTGCTGTTGTAAGTACTGTGAAGTGCTTTATTTCAATGAATGTAGCGTTGATATTTTTATTTCATTTCTTTTTTAAATTTCTGAAATTTAAATTAAACGTCCTTGTGTTTTAATAGGTAAGAGAAACGGATTCTCTTAAACAACCAACGAACAGAAATATTCCTGAACATCAATTGTAAGTAATTTTTTACATTGAAGCTTGATTAACAAAGATTAACACTTTAACGCTTAACTCTTAACTTTTTTTTATACAGAAGGTGGAACCATTTTAAAACGAAGGTACAAGAGTATTTGGAAGATTGGAACAATTACAATATACATTTAAAAGTATGCTGGGAGCAGAAGTACAAAAAATTGATAGCGGGTAATTTTATATCTACAAGTGAACAAAAAACGCAACTGATGTTGTTCGATTTATTATTATTAACAAATGATTAACCAAAGGCTTACCATGGTCAACTTTTCCACCTTCAACCTTTTTTTTTTAACTTTTTTTTTCTAGCAGTAGAACCAGTAGCATTTCTACGGAGAAAGGGCGGGAACGGTCCTATCCGGGTCCAGTTACAAAAATATAACAAAGTATTGAAAGCGTTTTTTTTCAATGCAACCATCCAAACCATCCAATTATCAAAGAAACCATTAAACGACAGTCACAAACGACAGCGGATTAATAATTGCGGAATTGCTTGTCGCCCCTAGGCATTGAGACAAATATCGCCCTCAATAGGTGACATCCTCCTTACCCTATCATAGAAATGACAGGTAAAAAACGCCCCTCGTACGCCTGCACCCCTAAGTTCATGCCTACTTTGCCTTTAGGATAATCCGCCACTGGTCACAGTCCAGATTTCAATCACCAATTTCTACCGAAGTTGTTCTAGCTAGCTACACTACTAGGACATAAAGACTGCAACAGTTATCACTTAAGATACTCTTTATTCGCCTGGCAGACTGGTTACCAGGCTGGAGCCACTCGGGCCCGGTGTGGGTGGTGAGCGCGTGCGGCGCGGTGCCGGGCGGCGCGGTCGCGGCCGGCGTGTATGAAGGAGAAGTCGTTTGGGTGGCGAGGACCACGCACAGGTTTGTAGACCTTGTAGGTGTACATTTGTTACCTATACATGTTAATCCGTGTTCCGACTGTCCTCGGATACTCGTTCACTGCATTAAATAATTATCCAGAACTACAGCCTGCAGTCCGAAACGCCCTGTTTTTGGGTTTGATTTGTAAGCCGCACCTTTATTTACCCTTACCCACTAAAATATTTTTCCAACTTTCATGATCAAAAGTTAGGTTAAAAACCCCAAAGTAAACGACGCCCAGTGCGACACGAATTTCAGTATCTTAATATTTGGGTACAGTTGTTTCAGAAACCTACATTAATGATATAATGGATCAACCCTTATTAACGATAATAATATTTTTTTAGTTTAAAAATAGTTATTATAAATAATTGACAGAGTTTTTTTGAGATTGGTATTGCTTGGTTGTAGATGCAACGTCGTGCCCGGTGCTCTACATCCGTCCAAACATTGTTGCATCGTGTACAGTGATGGTCGAGTGCA
>DVXP01001422.1:0-15119 GCA_018235645.1 Junonia grisea | reverse complement strand
CAAAGGAGATCATTCACGCTTCATACATTTTTGGACCAAATGTAAAAGTGCCGGCCAACAAAAATAAATTGCATATTGTTATTGTAAACAGTGTAACGATCATTTTTTGTTATGACGTCAACACTGTACGACCAGTGGCCAGGCAGATATTAAGGTTTGAAAATGTTTTTGGTATTAAAGACCACAAAACGAAGTCGTCCACTACGTAATTATGTATTTTTTCCTTGTCAGCATGATAATCTAACGTGGGAGAGCCATGCATTTGGACGAATGGGCAGGCTCGACCGGAGTGATACCACTTCTTCCAAGAAAACCGGCGTAAAATGACGCTTGCATCGTCTTGCGCCGTGTGAGTGAGGTTACCGGAGGCATAAACTCCCCACCCCTTTTCCATCCATTCCCCCTAAGGTCGGCAACGCATTTTGTGGCACCTTTGGTGCTGCAAATGTCCATGGACGGCAGCATTTACTTTCCATCACGTGATCTGTGTGCCCCCTATACAAAAAAAGCGACCCACACTGCACATCGCACTGCTGGCTACGTGTCCTAACTCATAATAAAGTCACATTTTTCGCTAAATATATTTTAATACATTAATATGAGCTATAACATCGTCCAAAATAATAATTCCCATACAGCTCCACGGCTGACATTGGTCCGCTGCGAGGGGGAGTGTTAGAGTATATTGGAGATATACGTTGTTCTGCTTTTCTTAAGCAAACTGGAATTTCGCCGCAACATACACATCCATGCAATTATGCGATACAAATATTGATATTTACAAACGATAGACTTTGAAGGTTTAGCGTGAGGTGTATGGTCAGAGGGCCGGTCCGGATGCATCCGGTCGCTAGCGCTTTTAAAAATATAGGAATCGCACCCGGAACCTATCTCCGGCAAGCGTCCCAACTTGGAAAATGCGGCGGTAGGCGGTAGGCGGGGGGTCCAAATACCCATCTTCCGCTTGTTCAAGAGAGTAACAATATCCGAAAAGTTCTCGTAGTATGTAGTTGATGAGTGCGAGAACCAACAGCGCCTAGGCGAGGCCCCACAGCCGGAAACGCTTGTGCGTCAGAGGGGGAAATAAACGCCGGTGTTACGGTCGGCCAGTGATGTTCTGCCGCCCACGAAGGTGCCTAAGGCACAGACGGGGAATGGTTAGTTTGGGGTTAAAATCCAATTTTAGGATTAGGGAGGTGGGACAAGAATGTGTTGGCATAAGATAGGCGTAGGCGATTTATTCGCCCGGGCACGTTCAGCTCCAACGCCAGCGATAAGGAGCAGGAGGGAAGTGGCTGCGACTTGGAGATGAATAGTTTGAGTCTCAACCTCTCCTCTTGTGCAGGGCCCATCAGGGCTACTGACAAGGATACCGAAGACAATATTAATGTATTAAAATATATTTAGCGAAAAATGATACTTTATTATTAGTTGTGACACGTACCCAGCAGTGCGATGTGGAGTGTGGATAGCTTTTTTTGGTATAAGGGGCAAACGAACACACAGATCACATGATAGAAAGTGAATGCTGCCGCCTATGGACATTTGCAGCACCAGAGGTGCCACAAAATGCGTTGCCACCCTTAGGGGAAATGGATGGGGAAAGACGATGCAAGCGTCATTTTACGCCGGTTTTCTGGGAGGCAGTGGTATCACTTCGGTCGAGCCGGCTCATTCGTGCAAAAGCATGGCTCTACCACGTTAGATTATCATGCTGACAAGGAAAAATTACATTATTACATAGTGGGGAATCCGTTTTGTGCTTTTTTATACCAAAAACTATGACATTTTCAAACCTGAATATCTGCTTGGCCACTGGTCGTACAGTGTTGACGTCATAACAAAAAATGATCGTAACACTGTTTACAATCATAATATGCAATTTATTTTTGTTGGCCGGCACTTTTACATTTGGTCCAATTTGACTGATCTCCTTTGGGCGAAATTATATTTTTACTTTGATCGACTATATCTCGATCACTATAAAATCCTACATAGGCGTAACAATTTACCTTTTAAATTCAATATACGAGTATGTACTACTGTCATGATTTTTTTCATATTTTTAAAAGCAGTAGTTAAGTGGGTAGAGGGGACTTGACTCTAAGAAAATTTGACACTTTGAAGCTTAATATTTCGGCAACATTTCCTCGTTCGGAAAAATGGTTCTCCCACACCTATAATATTTTTAAACGACCTATCTAACGATACCTCACACAATGGATAAAATGAGAAAAAATTTTTGGTCCCACTTTACATATAGGGGAGACACCCCAACAAAAAATATTTTTCAAGATTTTATTGTATGACTTTCTCGGCGTGACTCATATGTATAGTCGTACTGAATTCCAGTTTTCTAGTATTAAGGACCGCGGACAGACAGACAGACAGGTAGACAGATAGGCGAAACTATAAGCGTTTCGTTTTGACTACGGAACCCTAAAAACTAGGTGGGCCCTATTTTCTTTTGAGTAGTATATTACGATGCCTTAATTAAGGAATTTTTGTAAGTTAGGTATCATGAATCGGCGGATTTGGAACTTATAAGCCGCGGCATTAGGTAACAATATTTTTTTCTGAGAATATGGGACCTCGAGTAAGGAGCATATTTATCTACTGTTATCACCAGTGATCGAATAATCGGATGCATATTTACCTAAAGTTGAGGCGTTGGCTGTTATGGATTGCACTTTCGTATCGAAAAAAATCCCGGGATTCCGGAATCGACGAATACAGTGTTTTGGTAATATTATTAAGTTGGGTGAATACAGATACTTGCGTTCAGGTGTTTGCTAATATGGAATGAAAATTCTGACATAACACCATCATGTTCAACACAGACAGAGAGAGAAATATTAACGTTAGATTTAGTGACCAAATTATAGTTATAGATAGTGATTAAAGTTGTTACACATATATTTGTACTTAATTTAAATTATATATTATTAATAGTTATGTATATTTCAATTATTTCAACAAGTAGGTATTTTTTTATCCTGTAAATGTGCAATAAAGTATTATTTTATAGTAATGTTTTTTTTAACTAACACACTACTTTTTCTGTTACACCCTACATACACACACATATATACATATCGGAGGCTAAAATAAACTTTAAACAAAGACACATATAAATAATTATATAATACCAGAGTCCCGGGTTTTTTTAATTCATAATACTACACGCTAAATAAGTCGTCTCCATGTTACGTATGCGATTAGTTTTGCATTCCCGAATTTTTGAAATCCCGGGATTTATATTTAAAAAATATGTTTTAAGAAGCCGTTTCCATAATTTCCGATTGCATCCGATTATTCGATCACTGGTTATCACGATTGTTTTTTTTATAATAAATAATGATTTTTGATATTTTTTTTACAAAATTGATGCTTTTTCTGTTATAAATATTAATACCCGGGTATGTGACAAAATAATAACCGATACTCGGGTGTTAAAAGAGAGTGAATCTGCGAAAACCCTAGTCACGCCTCACAACACACCTCGACACATAAGTGTTACCCTAAAACAAAGCGCTTTTTAAAATGCCTTAAAACTGTTTTATTTTTTCTCAATTAGCTTGTTATGCGTTTATAATAAAAGGTTAAGGGAAATTATATTAACATTATTTAAAACTAGCCTCCGCTCGGGACGTTGACGGCGTGATTTTTATACAATAAAAATTATTAAGTTTTAATAAAATCGGTACATTAGTTTTTTTTGTGTGAAACAACCAAGCAGCCTTACCGTGTTAGTTAAAATTAAATGATAACGACTACCAGTTGTCTGCGACTTCAATTCTATATTTTTAGGTATGTTTAATCAGTAGGTATAGTAATTTTATAAAACCAGCATAAATGAACAAACAACAGTTAATTAGATAATTTCCTTAAATTTTCTTCTTCCTTCTTTTCTTTTTGACTACGCCTATACCTAAATTTTGCTTTTTTTCTGAAAAAAGGAAGAGGTCGTGTTCTATATTTGTTATTTAGGTACAGATTTACCGGAACATACATTTACTTATTATATTTTTGGAGTGCTGGCGTGGTTAACGCATGGACGGCTCAGCTCGTAGTGTCCTAAGGAACCGGATGTGTGTGTGTGTGACAGACTGTCCAATCTGTCAACTTCCCATAGCGTATAAATACTTTATGACCATAAACAAAACCCTTTAGAAACTTGTATTTTATATAAAGAAACTATCTTATCAACGACAATAGAACAGGTCGTATTTATATATCAGGATCAACTTGTTTGGACTAGGCTATAGTAATTAGTCCTATCGTGTATAGGAAAAACTAGGTTGGCCTAGGCTAATCATATTATGAAACCCAGCCATACTACTCATTATTGCTTACTATAGGTCACAATTATTATTGAACCTAACGTCCGAAGTAGGTATACGGTCCCTTCAATATCGTTATATCCAATTTTATTACAGAAATTTTCTTCTCTATTAAAAAACGCATCAAAATCCGTCTCGTAGTTTTGAAGATCTAAGAATATAGGGACGAACAAACAGCGACTTTGTTTCTAAATAATATGTAGTTATATAAATATTAATTTCGCAATACAAAACCTGCCTGCAGAATACGTTATATTTCCTTATTAGGTAAACATCAAGTATATTTCCGTATTCCACTGTATCGAGATGATTTCATTCTACGTCACAGAATTTTTTTTATCAGTAATTAAATATTTATATTTTAAAATAACTATTTTAACTATGATACAACTGTCACAACAAACGAAGTTTTAATAAAGCATAATTTGTCACGGAATTGTACATATGTACTTATGTATTTTTATGGAGAGGAGTAGATATTAAACTTTAACATCAAATCAAAAATTCGCGATACAGCGAGATTCGAACCCGCACCTTTGCCTTGCTGGGGCAGGTGCTCTAGCCGTCGAGCTATTGGTCGCTTCGCACGGAGAGAAGTAGATATAATAGATAAAATATATAAAATTTTGTCGTTATTATTATATTATCACATGAAAGAACTTATAATAGATAATGATTCTGGAGCAATGTTTTTTGACGTTTTAAAAATACGTATGTACATATTGTTCTCGTAGTTTTCCAGCAATCGCTATCATAGTTTCACTTACACCGTAGGATTTCCCTTATCTGTGCTTTATCTGAATGATTCCGCCGCTCTTCGCAGATGAATGCTGGCTGGATGAAAAAACAGGGAATGACACTTTTTTTGTTTTATAAAACGTACTTTTATATCCAATCAAATGTCATAAAATACGATTGTAAGTTATAGTCTTCATACAAATATCTAATTATATATATGATTTAATTGGAATTATATTCAATTTTTTATTATCCAATAACTACCCACCCCGCCCCGCTTCATACTGGTTAAAAAGTTGTAATAAAGGTAATGTTTCGATATAAAATATTCAATCTAGCGATCTCTTGCACCACCCCGTACTTAGCCAGATGCCAATACATCCTTTCAAATATCTATAGATATGTATTTCCAAATCAAATCGACCGGAAATATATGATAATACATATTTGCTTTGATGAGAATTAGTATTGAACTATAAAATATTATTATCGTATTGCAGATATCGGCAAAAAACCGTCGGAACGCTTTTAACGTAGTTATCTATAATGACTACTATAAAAAAATATGTAATAATATTTGTAGTAATGAAAATTTTTTATTTTTTTCTTAATTATTCATTTCGAAACTACTGTATTTGCAATCACAAAAATGTGATAAATAAAGAGAAAGTAAACAAGTTTGTTACATACTTGCACAGTGCTCGCTTATTTAAAGGCAAGGCTATAAAAATATCATTTTAATGTCCCTACACATTTACCAAATGATATAAGGAGTAGCAAATTTTATAAAAATTTAAATAAAACAACAAATTTCCGCCGTCGCATTCCTTATATTGTATGAAAATAGAACAAAAATAGATATTTCATAAAATTTATATGCCCAAAACTCAATGATGTTTCGGAAATAATATAGACTATATAAAATCAAATATGTACGTGCTGCTGTAATTTTTGACAATTTAGATGTTCACATTTCATAACAACGAATGCAACCTATCCTCTATATTTAAGAAAAATGAATGATGAAAATTCAGCGCCACTTATGATGTTATTAGATGTTACATTATTGAAATATTGCCCTCGACAAAATGACATGTGTGACATATTATGCTGCTCGACGTTAGATGTGAGATGCAAACAATACAACTTATCTAGCTTAACTAGAAATTAAATGTGGGTATATCATCGAAATTTAAAAGAACTCCTTAACTTCTGTTTGAACAATATTCAAATACACCGCATTCGGATCGCGCGGTGCCGGTATAATTTTTCACTCGATATGTGGAGCTGGTTTTTATTTTATGAGGCCCTTCGCCTTGAACAGGTCGCGCATGAGCCCCTTAAGATATCGGATCTCGCGCTGGAGGTCCGAGCACTTGTCTCCGAGCTCGACGTGGCGCTTGCGCAGCGCCTGCTCCTCGTTGAGCAGGACTTCGACCTCCGCCTTCTTCTTCTGGCGGTAGCGGGTGGCGGCGTTCTTGTTCTGTTCCTTCTTGCGCGAGCGGCGGTCGTCGACGTTGCGCGAGTACGGCTTGTTGCGAGACGAGCCGCACCACTCCTCGTCGGTGGAGGACGAGCGCGGCGACGAGGGCGGCGACGAGCGCGGGGAGGAGCGCGGCGAAGGGGACGCGCTGCGGCCGGACGGCAGCGGCGACGCGAGCTGGGCGGCACGGTGGCGGACCAGCTCCTCTAGCGCCTGCGAGTCGCAGTCGTACTCGGGCAGGGCGGCCGGCGCGGGGGCGACGGGCCACTGCTCGGCGACCGGAGCGAGGTGGAGAGCGGGCGCGAGAGAGGCGCACTGCGCTTGCTGAGCGTAGCTGAGCAGGAGCTGGGTGGCGGGCCCGGGCGGGCTCTGCGGCGGCGTGAGGTGAGTGAGCTCGACAGCGCCGTACACCGTCTCGAACTCCCGCAGCAGCTCCTCGGTCGGCTGCGGCACCGTCTGCAGCGGGTAGGGCGCGGGGGCCGGCGGCAACGCTACCTGTTGCGGCACGTCGACGCGCTCGGCCGCTTGCGAGATGTTCTCAAAGATGGGGAGCTCCACCTTTTCTTCCAACCAGTTTTGGAATATGTTTTCTGTAATGAACATTAAAATACCAATCAGTGATGCTAATTATTATGCACGAATGTCGTCCTTTAAAAGAATAATTTATAAAAAGGTTAACATTTAAAAACAAATATTTAAAATAACCTATTTTTATAAATACCTAGTTATTAATATAGCAGTTAAATTAAATCATTATTTATTAGCAGTTAATATCTTAACCGGTTCGTTGGCGACGCTCATTATAAAGGTTTTAGTGGTCTATCTAGTCATCCATAACAAATCTTTTAAAAATATCTATATCTTTATATACTATGCTGGATATTATACGTATATTAGGTTATGTATCTATATTGTTTTATTATTTTCCAATTGTCATTATTCAAATTTTATTTTTTCCAACATCTGTATTATTTTCTTTGTATTTCATTTAAACATCTACACAAATGTGAAATGCTCACAAAATACTAAGGTTTTACTAATGTGCTTTATAAAAGTTCTGCACATACAAAAATAATCTAAAAGGTACTGAGGTGCGAAAATAATGATATTGGCGTTAATTAGCACAAAAAAATAATTAAAAAGTTAAATTAAATATCTTTTATCGTTCTTTGTAAGCATAGCGATTAAAATTATCATTGTTCTTGATAAATATTTAAACATAAAATCAAAGAATCGCAATTAAATGTCTGACAACTGAGCAAGTTGCGTATTTAATGAGTGTCAAGTAAGCTCTAGCAGCGAAATAAACAAAATCTCATGTTGCACGCAGTCAGCTATCGCGAATACCATAAATAATCAATTGTTTCACAGTAATTGAAACATTTCTCACTGGCAATAATTATACAATCCTTCAATTATGATAATTTCAAGACTGCAATAACCTTATTATTTTTAAGTTACCTCATAAATATAGAAAGATACTCATTAAATATTTACATTTTAATTTATTACTTCATTTTATTTCATAGAACGTTATTAAAGTTGTGTAATAGAGACTGTTATTTTATATAAAAATATGTAATTATAAAACTATTCATTATTTTTAAAGGCCAAATATTTTTATGTTCGCCTATTGTTAAACTTGCATTCTCTTTGTCAATAAAATGTGACTGTTAAAATTTTACACGTGTTTATGATTTTGTACAAGATTTGTATAAAATCATAAAGAATTGTACAAAATCATAATGTTTATAAAAACATCGCCTTATTGCAAGAACTTGTTTGTGATAACAGCAATTGTTTTATTCAGTTAAGTCGGAAAATAGATAAATTCCCCCGCTAAACTATGCAGTACCAACTAATGGTTTTCCTTATGACATTTTACGCGTAATAGATTCATAATATGTCTGATAAACTCTAGAACTATTTGTGGGACAATCGACAGGGTATTTTTATTAATAAAGTTGACAGACTCGTACACACGATGATCAATTGAAAGTAATTGAGAAGCTGTCTGGGTGCAAGAATCTGATATTTTTTACGGTGATACGATAGGGCGATAAATATAGGTGAATTATGGGTTCGGAAGATAAATTGTAATCTTTAACGACCAATATTATGTGAAAGCTAATGTGCTTAGCTGTCACATATAAACAATACAAAAAGAATGTACCTATTATGATTTAAATGATTATATGAATAGATTCGACAGAACTCTTATATATTTATGATATTTTCGAAGATCGTGTACAGCTAGCGACTCAGATAGGCGACGAGGCGCGTCAACGGTTGACCCAACGATAAACTCTTGCAATCTATAAAGTTCACCGATTTGCCCCTAGCTTTGTACCACTAGATAAATTTAAATCTGCGACGCCAAAAATCTTGTCTTTTACCCCGCTTTGTATAATTTCAATGAAATTTTAAATACCACAAATAAATATTATAATCAACAAGGCCAAAAACGACATTATGTCTTCTAAATTATTTCGTAATATAAAGTTAAAAAGTTTAGATTTTCTAAAGTTCGTATTACTTTTATCGATAAAATATAATAGAGTGTATATTTAAAATGTAGTTGGATATCAATTTGAGTAAAACGTTTCTTAAAATGCGTATAGGTAAGTATTATAATTTATTTAATTGTCATAATCAAATACATAATGTATTAGATTTGTCATTTAATAAAAGCGAACAGCAATTTAAAATATCTGCATTGATAATTGCATATTATTTAAACATGCATGAATGCTACATATTTATCGTGGAATAAACACGAAAGTAAATCATAAAGTACATAAGCATATCAGACCAATAACAAGACGCCTTCGCTAACAGGTCATAATCTATATCAATGCGTAGGAATGAAAACAAGTAGCCAATAAGTCGCTTTAATTATTGGGCGAACAGCAAACGAGGTCGCCTTGGAAATGAACTGGTTTATCAGTCGGTCGTGGCACAGGCGTGGAAAGGTTTCGCTCACATAACAAGCAAACCTTCGAAGAAATAATTAAACAATTGAGCATGCTTCGCACCTCAGTCACCTACGCCTCGAGCCGTAGCGCCACGTGAATTCAATGAGGCAAATTGCGCTTGATAAATAACTTGCTTCATGCAATGCTAAATAAGTTGGAGTTATGTGCATTCAATCTGCGACACATATTGCGGATTATAATGTGCATTACTTATCGATCTTGTTTTTGATCATTTGTTTAATATAAGAATAATATTGATCGAAAAATATAATTTTATTTACATAGTCTAACACGCGAAAATTAAACCCGCCAAACAAGTTAATTGGGTATATAAATAAACAACGCTCAAAAACAGACACGCTTATAACCAACGACCGAAACAATGATAACATCTATGCTAACGTAAACGTCACTTGATCGAGGTTGCGCTTAATAGGCGAAAAAACACATTCACGAAATTAGTTCTATTAGTTTTTAATTAAGTCATAACAACAGTTATTTTTCAAGTAGTAAAACCGCAAAGTATTAGAGCGTTAAAACCTTGAAATCGGATAACAATTTCGATCTAACAAAAAACATAATCAAAACAAAACATCCCATATCGACGTTTAACAAACAGCTCAAAGCACGTACCAGCATACAGGTCTGCAAGAGCCATTACGAAGTCCAATATTACCAAATATTTGTCCTCAATAAATGTCCTTACTGCTACGATACAGTTCTAACGTTACTTCTA
The DNA here is from genome assembly GCA_018235645.1 of Junonia grisea. Taxonomy (NCBI): domain Eukaryota; kingdom Metazoa; phylum Arthropoda; class Insecta; order Lepidoptera; family Nymphalidae; genus Junonia; species Junonia grisea. The sequence continues at coordinate 4,844 of DVXP01001422.1, read as the reverse complement.
TACGATTAAATGGGCAGTGGAATTGCAGAAACTGGAATCCTCGTGGTGCGAGCGATAGTCGTCGTTGAAAATCAAGAATCGGGCACATAAACCTAACGTCTTTTAACAAGTTTTTGTGAATTGAACACTATCTCCTTGTTCCAGATGCAGCGATAGTGGTACTTCATTCTAACGGCGTCCAAGAGGCGCATGGACGTTGGCAGGCATAGGGCGCGAGCCGAGCGCGAGCGCCCGTAGTGTTCTTCTCGAATCGAATTTATTGTCACGGGTTGGAAAACCTGCAGACGCGGCGCGAGACACGCTACAACTGAGTGCGCGCGCGCATACAATGTCAACGCCGAAACGACGTGCCTTTCCCCTCCTTGCCTCGCTGAATACATTATTAAGCTACAACTAAATGCAATAACATAAATGCAACCTCGTTCTTTTGGCATAACTTTGGCTTATTCAATTTTTTTTATTATATAAATAAAAACATGTTCTTACGAATTATTTTATAAAATTTATATTTGCCGACTGCCACGTAAAGATTAAAAATAAATACCATATCCATGGCCTAATAATAAAAAAATATTTCAAAGCTCGTATCTAATTCTAATACATAAAGGACAAACGCAAAATATGTAAAAGACCTCAATGATTTAGAACACCTTGATATTAGTCGTATTTAAACTTGAAGAAAAACCTCAGTGGTATTTTAATATTGATTAAATTTCTAAGCTTTTAATAATTATATTCCTGTAAAGTTAATTATTAATATCGTAATTATACAAAACCTATATTGTTTATAGTTTATATTAAACATAATATAAACAAACATTTAAATCATATCAAAATTATCTCAGCAATATTCCAATCAGTGGTTATTAATTAGTGTTGATAAAGTTAGTAGTCACGCTGAGAGCACATGACACTTGCGAAGAAGATCAGGGGTGTGTCCTTTTAATCTATTGAGGTAGTTACCATGTACTATATGTTATATCAATGTTACTCAATAATTAATTAACCTGAAAGTTGACACAATCGTTTATATGTATTATTTTCTTGACGATTGTTAAGCTAAAGCAAGAAAAATCCAAAATTCTAATTTTTTCCAAAGAAAATCCCTAAACATACAGGATTACATTTAATGTAACAGTAACTGTTCTGTACCTTCCTAAATGGCTTTTACTTGTAACAATTACTATAATGTAACGGTTACTATACTTTACTAAAAAATAAAAAAGTCTAGTCAATAGACCCTTAGAATACCTCCACAAGAGGAAGTGATAGTCAGCCTATACCTTTGTTTTATGATACATATTCCTTTTTAGTTACTTTCTAGCAGTGTTGGGCAAATTTTAATTGTATAAACAATTAACAATTAAAAGTTAGTAGTAAGTATACTTATGAAAGTAGGTAATTTTCTACAAACTTTTAATTGTTTTCAATTTATTTTGCCCAACACTGCTTTCTAGTACTTTACTTCACTGGCAGTAATTAATAATGATTCATTTTTCTAAAACCAATGAAATGATTCTTTACTTTCTACTTTATCATTGCAAAATATGCATCTCATTGTAATTAACAAGAAAATATTACTTGTTTTCACAAAACGCGTACATCGTAGTTAAACAAATATATGACTTTTTTAGAAACATAAATGTAACGTTATCTATTGTATAATTAGCTTTTCAGATACAGCTCCTTTTAAAACTGTTTAAAACTTTGAATACAGAATAAAAACAACAATTTTATGAATGGAAAAATTGGTTTCTTTCGTGTGTCATAGCTTAACTATTTTAACATGTTAAAATAAATTAGCAATCTGAAGTTAGCCGTGTGATCCTTTACACAGGTGCTACTAACTTCAGTGCCCAGATCTAAAACTTTTTAATATTGAAACACTCTTGAATTATTATTTTTAAAGTAAACTAAAATCTAGCATAGGTATATTTAATTTAATACGATTGCTGATAAATACAAAACTAAATTATTAAAAAAGATAATTACATAATATTTGTTTAGTTTTAATTACAAATTAAAATTAGGAAGTTAAAGAAGTAAAATAATATACTTTTATGAGGACATGTGTCTCTTAAATTTTCGGGTAGATCTTGTTGACTAGCTTCTGAAAAATCTAGCCTTGTGATTACATAGCGTGTTTCATTTATAGAGTGGAACTAAAAAAATAATTGATTGTAATCAAAATAACTATTACCTATCATAACTTGAAAATAATTCTATGTTATTGATTGACTTTGTCGTATATCATAATATACGTTGATAATAATTATAAACATGAAAGTTTATGTTTAGATATCTACCAGTCTTCAATCTTTCCATATATTGGCATAATATAGATTTTATTTACATATTCTTATAACTTAATTCAAGATTAAAGGTAGTTTAATGCGTGATTAGATAGTTAAAAATCAACATAATTATATTTCAAACATATCTATCTAATAACTTATAATAAAATATCTAATACAGATATATCTAATCTAAGACCATTTTCCATTTTTAACTGTTTTTCCTTTGAATTAGGTATATGACAATCATATCACGACTAGTGTGCCTTTCGCAACGAATCGGCTAATTAAATCTTAACATTAAAATATGAATTGGATATAACGACTTTCCTATCAAATATACAATATAAACAAATGATACATATTATTTCTCATATATTTAGCTTGAGTTTTTGCATAAGTTTCACATACCTTGTTTGCATTGGTTTTCCAGCTGCTGCAGGAGATCGTTGGCCAGCTCAGCCTGGCTGGGCTTGACCTCGGGCGGGGATGGTGGGTACATGGTGTTCGATATGTCATCTTGAATGAATTTGCCCGTTTCGATCTTCGGTGCAGCGCTTGGAAAGGTCTTGAGTAGATCTGGTGACAAATAAAATAATTAATATATTTGAAATTAATTATCAAAAAATCTTAATATATGTTTCTAAAATAATAATATTTATTTAATTATATTGATTTTATTAATTAAATTTTATTTATTTGTAGAAATGTACGTAGTATGTTCTATTTTTATCGTCACGTCAATTTTTAACAATAATTAAATCCATTGAAAATATACTTTAAAAATAACTCTTACTTTGTAAAAGCGATAATTGAAAGTCTCTACACAAATCACACATTCCGTTACTTTTATAACAACACATTTTGAAAATTAATTAAATCGTAGTAAACGTTCAAGTCTTATAACTCAGATAGGAATTATGACTGGAACGATGTCGAATTCGCGTTAATAAATGGAAGAAGCTTCAAGGTAAGGAGCTTAGATAAGTAATGTACAAAATACGAAGAGGGGCCGAAGACGTCAATATATATATGAACGGTATCTGTCACACGATATTACGTCAAAGAAACGCCCAGATGTCGTGATGCTTTAAATCTTATTTGATAATGTCACGACAATAACTTCTGCTATAAAAACATCTATATCAAATAACAAAAGATATCATTCTTATTAAAAACAATTAACATCGAATAATATGTCTAACATAAAACAAATAGGGAAAGAACATGTTTTTTTTTCAAAGTGTAAATTTGAAACTTTTTATTCCAAATAAGACTACATGCTCATTTTGGATGTCTACTCGTAATTATCATTTAGCCAGCTTCAGAAAAGTCTACCCTCAGACATAAATAAAAACTGCAAAAGTAACTAAACTTTCTAGCAGTTGTTGTTGTTGTTTTTAGGAACATCAAGATAGTTGTAGCGCAAAATCATAGAGCGTGATCGACTAACAGAGGTAGTTTTGTACTTTTCTCTCGCATTGATTTAATGGATATCACAATTTTAGCAAATGTCCGTATGTTTCTAACCCGCGTAGAGTTTCACAGCTTCAAAATGATCAATTTTATTGTCTTTTTAATTTCTACAATACCTTACTTATTACTCTATATTTTCGACTCGATTCGGGTTATAGTTTCCAGACACGTAACACAGCCTGTACATATCCCACTGCTGGGCATAGGCCTCTTCTCCTATTAGGGAGAAGGTTATGGAGCTTTATCCACCACGGTGCTAATACATGTGTCAGAATTTCTTCCGGCACATGTAGGTTTCCTCACGATGTTTCCTCACGAGCTCGAGATGAATTTAAATACACATTTAGGACTTGAAAATTCAGCGGTGCTAGCGCAGGTTTAGATCAACGTGTTCTCACCACTAGGCCATTTCGGCTCTTCCGAGATACAGTCTTGGGAAAATTATTCAAGGAATTACTTGAGACTGTCCGAAATACCTGTTATAAAATTTAATAAAAGATTTTTTTTTCTTATTCTTCGTTCAATATCTAAATAAAAGTCCTAACGAAGACATTTCTTATTTTTATTAATTTCCTGTTATGAGTTCTATTTAGTCAATGCAGACGCACATTGTATACCAAGAAGTCACTGGAAATTATATCGCAATGGCAAAGATTTAGACATTTTCGGTCAAATGTATATCTTAAGAATAGTTTTATTTTTATAAGGTGAGACGAATACCATATGACAAGAATGTTGGATACGAACGTAAGTCGAGGTAGACCAAAGAAAAGATCGATGAATTGTGTGAAGTGACATGAGCAAGAAGAAGGGAAAGTAGAAAAAATTGTTGAACTTGTGACCATCCCCAAAATGTGAAGCTGCGACCGCGCCTGAGTGGGGGTAAGATGAAAAAGGGGTTAAGTTAAAATACATAAATAAACACGGCCATAACGCCCTTGTTTATGTATTTTTCTGGCATTAGCGACATTACTAAAACCGCCAGTTTATGTATTCCGGGGGACCCCCCACAGTGCATACGTCCTCGTTCGTGTCCCCTGGGCCCCGTCCTGTCCACGGTAACGCAGTGGCAGG
>DVXP01001421.1:0-15123 GCA_018235645.1 Junonia grisea | reverse complement strand
GGCCGGGAGGGAGTATAACAACAACGCGTTACGTAACGACATAATTGTGATTTTTAGATGAAAATAGTCTCGAAAATTATTTTAATGGCCATTGTCACCTAAAAATTTTGGTAAAATGTTACGTAACGTCAAGGGGGAGGGTTACAGAACAACGTTACGGTGCGTTACATGTCGGGGAGGAGGGGGTCTAAAATCTTCAAAAATTGCGTTACGTAATACTTGAACGACCCCAAAAGAACAAACAATATTATCTATTAATCAGGTACTAATGGCCAAAACTTTAATTTATGTAAATATAAAGAAATGTATATAAATAAAATAAAATGTACAAAGCAAACGAATTACATTTATTTTCGCTTACAATGATTTGCGTGAATGCTAAACTTATTTGCAGTACAATGCGTATTAAATTAATTTGGACGATTCTTCTTGAACTGGTAAGGGCTTGTCGTTTCATTTGAATATAGATTATTATTTTACAATAGCAGCTAATAAAAGTGCAATACATTTACTTATAATATTGATTATATTATATAGAAAATTAATATTAGTTGAGGTGCAGACAGACATACTAATAAGAAGCTTGATTAAATGCTTTGAAATTTTATTTACGAATACTCAATATTAAGAATGATTTCATACGTTGATGATTTTTTGTTGGAGTACCTAACAATGATTTGAAAATAAATATATTTCTTAGCTTTTTAAAAGTATGTCTATCCGCACCTTAATGTTAAAACAATAATAAAATTTACATTGAAATACAAAGATATAAAAGTCCATTATTATTTCTTATATTATTCGTATATTACAGTTTGAAAATAACAAAAATATTACAACATGGATTTTATTAACATTTAGTGACAAAATTAATTACATACATAATGTTTTTATAAATTAACTTTGCGTAGTTTACAAAAATAAAAGACTACAATATAAAACGGCTAAAGTAATAGAAGGGGCCCTTACCTATGTTAACTAGGCACCATAAGCGTTTACATATAAGTCTAAATATTAAAATCACGTTCTACATAATTAAGATCGTTAAATAACAATAATAGCTTTATTAACTGGAGTAATACATTAATAATTTCAAATATATACGTGCATTATATGCGTTAGATTCAGAACTCAACTTTATTCAAAGTAACACGTTATATAGTTTGACCAAAACTGATGTACCGCGCGTTAGGAAAGCAGAGGTGGGGGTAGGAAAAAAAATAAGAGTTCAGATAATGTTATCACATTTGTATATTTCAATAAAGCCCAAATTTAAGCAACAAAATGAATGCAAAAAAAATGAATTTATTTTGAGACACTTTCGCCAAAAAAAATCTACGAGTAGGTAAACGTCAAGTTTTACAATGCATGCATGATATCACGACACGGGAATAGTTTCTCGTTCTGCGCAGTATTTTGGTGAAACTTAAATTTAAGTCGCGTAGTTTCACAATGTAAATTATGTCGCGACACGTAGACAACGTTGACGGTACCATAATTACAGCTAAATTGTTGGTTTTACGACTCCGTTACTTTCACGAAACTAGAAAAAAGATACTGAATTTAATGAAATTTAATTTATGCGTGTCTGACATAGACTGTCCGGTATTAAATGATACTAGTTACTGTGGTGAGCGTTGACGACCGACTGAGGTAACGAAGCGAATGACACTCCCCCCGTCTCATACCCTAGGCGCGGTACAGTGGTTGTGGTCAAGCTATATTACAAAAATCCTTACAAAACTAGTGACAAATAATTTAATTCTTTAATAATAATTTATAACATCAAAATTTTGTATATTATATTTAATAAATAAACCCTACATGAAAATTATTTAAGACAAAAAAAATAATAAATGTAAAAATCGTGGCCCGATTATGTGCTAGACGTAAAACGTATTTTTTACAACATGAAAGTTTCATAAAAAGAAAAAACAAATTAACTTATTCATATTAAAAATATGATAAAATGAGGCTCAATTTTGCCAGCTGCTTTTGTTGTGAGGTAAGTATTGTTAAATGAGCTCATATATGATTTTCACTATAATAAAGAGAAATACTGAAATTAAAACTACATACATTTTTATACTTCTTTTTTAGACAATTTAGATCGAGTGTTGTTGTTCTAATATATAAAAATACATAAATGATATTCGTTGTTTAAGGAGTCATTAGTTATTTTAAATATTGAAACAATAATTAAGTCACGGAAGTCTTATATTTTATTTTTTAATTTATTTAATAGTTTCATTAATTTAAATAATTTTAAAGGATGGTATATGCATGCAGGGCATTAATTTCTATAATCATGCAAAATGCGGTTTCTTTGGCTTTAATTTATACTTAAATATTTAATAAATATATTAAAACATTTTAAAATCGTATAAGATATTTTGTCAATATACTAAGACTTAGAAAAAAGATCAGTTTCAATGCTTCCTTGATTGTTATCATAATTATATCATATCACTTTTTTTCAAATAGAAAATGATAAAATTTTGAGTATTTCTTTGTGTTTTAAATATTATACTTGAAAACTCTTTAGTCGTTAAAAGCATTTATAGTTATTAAAAATTTGACTTAAATAGTCACAATATAATTAGTCCTGTTAATATTAAAACAATATTTTTAAATATCGTGAGCAAATCTACAAAAACAAAAGAAATGGCTGGCTTTTGTATATTTTTTCGCCAATCAACCTTCTCCTTGGAGAAGACATCTTTGTTCCTTAGTGAACATATACAGGGTGTTACCATATTAAGAAGGTTTTAATACTGTTATTAAGTAAAAAAAGAGACGTTTTTTACCACAGATTATTGACACTTATTGCTTACAAGATCTCCCCTCCGCTTGTTAAATGTTAGTTGCCCATGCATGTTCACAGATAAGCACCGAGTCTGTAAAGAAATATCCGTACAATTTAGTATTGTATATATTTTTTGAAAGTGAGAAAGAAATTGAGTGTTTATCATGCAAAACAATATGGAGGTCAGTATATATTGTTGATATTCCAAAAGATATATCAATATAATAGAAAATTTAAAGAATACGGGATGAAAATTATTAAATAAGTAACTACCGCAAACATAGCAGCATGCACACTGCCTAAACTGCCAAAAACAAAGAAACTTTGTTTCAAAAATACGAATTAAAATAAATTAACGTCGAGGAATAGACTGGCATACAAGAAATCGAAAACATAGAGGCGCGATTATTATATGAGAGACTTTACCACCAAGTTAAGTCGATGGATATTTCACATCAAAGATAATGTTTTAACATTAAAATAGAAATACTAATATATACTCACCTCAATATTATACATAATATGTAACATTCAGCGTTGCAGACATGCCGAGCTCCATGCATTACACAACCTCAGGGAAGTTCTAATATTGCTTAAGTCTGACTGATTTGAGATTTTAAATTTTTAATGCATTTTTTTTGGAGAATAAAAAAAACCAAAAATATTCAATAGAAAGTTATATATTGTATGAACCCGCAGTGGAGCAGCGTGGTGGATTAAGCTCCATACCTTCATTCTAATAGGAGAAGAGGCCTATGCCCAGCAGTGGGATATGTACAGGCTGTGTTACGTATATTGTATGATGTTTCGTATTAAATTAATATCGGTTTTTTAAAACTTTAACACGTAGGTTTTGCACTCTCCTAAAAATGTTGACTTTTTTCACTTAAGCGGTGATAGAACTTCACTGACGATTGATTGAACGTGTTTTGTGACAATTGACAAATTAGGGGTTAACAACATTTTCGAGACGATTTAGGATATTATTTTATAAACATGTAAAGAATATTCAGTATATGTGCATATTATTATCAATGTAATTTAATTTGTAGGTACTTATACATATAAATTTGTACAATATCAATTGTGTAAGATATCGAGAAATAAGTTTATGATAATAGTTTATTATAAAACATTTCGTGAAAGACAATCCTAATTACGAGGAAAAAACAACATTTGTGTAAACAATATACGTATTTATTTGTTAAATATGAAAAGGGCCACGATAAGAGATGTAAAATGTGTTTTCTATAAACATTGTGATTTTGTACTAGTCATGCAAAATGTGCTGTGTTAACTGTGAACAAACTAGCGTGCACATCCACAAAAAATATTAGAAACAATACACACCTCACTTTAAAATACATTCCAATAACGACCTAAATAAAGAAAACTTTAGTAAAACATAGAAATATAAAAAGTTTTTTTAATATGACAGAAAAACAATGAAAATATCAAAAATTAAATGCGCTATTTACAATGTTCTAATGTAAATCTAGAAAACCAATCAATGAAACAAAATTATTTCACAATGAAAATGTTCATGTATTCTATACTAACAATAAATATAAAAATATTCTACAAAAGAACTTCTATTGACTTTAATTAAAAACAGAGATAGTTTAAATGCATTAAAATATAGACTTAATAAAATATTATTTATTATATTATTTTAACTCTATTTTCGAGAGTAAACTTACATTGGAAGCAAGTCTAGAAATATATTGACCAATCGATTTAATAATAATTAATTAATATTAAAACAATCTAAAATAATATTTCGATTTCAATAAAATTAGGACATTGTGCGTTTAGAATTGTAAAACTTTAAATAGAATAAGTATCATCAAATTAACGACGTAATCATTATTAATTTAGTCAATCAATGTAATGAATACATAGGTATATGAGAGTAAACCAAAATAACAAAAAGTCCAATGTTATCTCATTTATAAAAATTAATTTGGATTGAAATAAAACTAATTAAAACGGAACCTTCATGGACCACGTGGTAGTAAGAACAACATTATCAAGTTCGAGATGATTTTTAAAAATATTTGCTAATATTTGAACCCGTTTAAAATAGTTTTATTTCAGTGTAATAATCGTGAAAATCTACGTCTATCAACTTTACCTGACACGTGAATGCAGGGCTGCTCGTTCTTCAGAAGGGGTGTCCCTTAGGAACGTGGAAGACAGGTTCAGTACCACCATGAGGCAACATAGGAGAAGTGGCCCTAATATGGCACCTTCTGGGCCCAAGTAGAAGATTCCGCCCGCTATGGCCAAACCCGTCACGTATGGATGACCACCGCTGAAAATATTGACAAAAAGATAGTTTGCGCACATCTTACTAATTAAAATTAAGTACTTGAAAATTTTCCGCAATAATGCCATAAAGCAAATTGTTATGACTTTTTAGGGTTCCGTAGTCAAAAACGGAACCCTTATAGTTTCGCCATGTCCGTCTGCCTGTCTGTCTGTCTGTCCGCGGCTTTGCTCCAAGGTCCTTAACACTAGAAAGCTGGAATTCGGCATGAGTATAAATATGAGTACCGCCGAAAAAGTCGTACAATAAAATCTTGAAAAATAACTTTTGTAAGGGTGTCTCCCCTATATGTAAAGTAAGACCAAAATTTTTTTTCTCACTTTTCCCATGATGTGGGGTATCGTTGGATTGGTCGTTTAAAAATATTATAGGTATGGGAAGATCATTTTTCCGAAAGAATAACAGTTTTCGAAATATTAAGCTTCAAAGTATCAAATTTTCTTAGAGACAAGTATCCCCCCCCCCTCTACCCACTAAACTACTGATTCTAAAAATATAAAAAAATTCTGGATAGTAGTACATATAATGAATTTAAAAGGAAAATAGTCACGGCTATGTAGGCTTTTATAGTTATCGAGATATAGTCGATCAAAGTAAAAATATAATTTCGCCCAAATTTCATAAAAATTGTTAATTCAATTAATGAATTTCCGTATAATGTGAGGGAAACTACGGAACCCTTCATGCGCGTGGCTCGACACGCACTTGGCTAATTATTTACATAGATGCAACTGGGCAAAGTAATTCCCTTTTATTCTCTAAATTAGAGATTAGACAGAAGGACATAAATGAAGGGTACTTTGACAAAGATACCAAGAGAAGATTAATGGAAATTTCTTTGTCCAGATGCGGATAAGTGAAAAAATCTTGGCAAATTGCTCTACGACATTATTGCGGAAAAATTTCATTCGGATATGGTTGGTGGAAATATTTGTGGCAGATCTACAATTTTATCTCATCCAATCTGGTGGGTGTACGAGTAAATGGAAATTTATAAAATCTTTATCATTACAAATTACTGATGATTTATATTGAAAGAAATTTCTTTAAGCACTATCGAATATATTATTCGTTTTAGGTACCGCATGTTGTTTGAACCCTATGAATATTTAGTTATATAAATTGTTTTCTAATCAAGATAAAACTTACTCCTTTATCTCCGCGTAGACAGCTGCATCGAGGAAGGCGATAGGAGCCGCTTGGGCAATCGGTAGCAGGCAGGCTGCCATCGGTCTACCCTGGAGCCATACATCTAGCGCCGCGGGAATACCCGCCAAGTATGGACCTAGGAAGGGAGCCGCGCCTAACACTGCTGCTAGAACTGAAAACGTGAAATATAATAATGAATTTTCAACGCACTTGGGTGATTGGCAGGCTGCCATCGTTCTACCCTGAAGCCATACATCTAACGCTGCGGGAATACCCGCCAAATATGGACCTAAGAAGGCAGCCGTGCCTAATACTGCCGCTAGAGATGGAAACCCGAAGTTTAATAATGAATTTGCAAGATAACCAAATATGTAACATATATATGTAAGATTTTTAATTCGAATCAGTAAAATGCCATTTCCAGTGTGGCAGGTTTTTATTGCAGAGTGCATTTTCTTATTCAATATCAATATGCCTATATAATATCAATTGCCTTTATATAAATAAAAATTTGTAAATCACGGTATTTGACAAAAGACATATACGGTAATTAAACATCCAAACTTCAATCAAGCAGAGAGATACGTTGCCAGGAACAGTAAAACTTTTAAAATAAAAGAAAAAAATTATTTAAAGAAGACCTGAGGCAAGTAAGGCCTGAAAATTGGAGATAGGCGTCAACCAATAAATGTCGAAGACAAAATGTTTCAAATTTGACCACATCATAGATGAATGTGTAGATTCATTCGCTATAAATTTAATTTAATTGACTCTGATTCCGATTCTGAATATACCGAATCAGAATCAGAGTCAAAATCAAGCAACAGTAAAGAAAAAAAACGTACAAAATTACTTGCATTTCTAGTGTTAAATCCTCCGGATCTTTTTATAATTTTTTTCCCAGCTTTTGTAAAATGTTGTAGTAACAAATTTTAATATGACGGTCAGGTCCATATTTCTAAAATCGTATTATTTAATATAGTATGTATTAAATGTTAACAATAAAAAAGAAGTTTTGATTTAATAAAATAAAGCATGACTAAATGTATAAGTCTATCGATTGCCGAAAATCACTATTTCAGTTGGTCACCCTTTTTTGTATAAGTGACAGTTGCATATGTTATTTTACTGACTCGAATTATTAATCGCTCCATAGGTTAAGGAATATCATCTTTGTAATGTCTAGTACCATATATTTTTACAATTTACTAACTGATTCTCACGCTTTAGTTGGCGCTAAATCTGGATAGGGATAAAAAATAAATGTTTTACGACCTATTCTTATACCTTGCCAAATATTTGTTGTAGTTATATGACAATGCAGATAGATAGAGAAGTTTCAGAAGAGTTCGAGCATTAAATTTTTTATGTATGTAGATTTTAAATACATTATTTGTATTTTGTTAACCATATCCTGATAACCTTAAACATTTCATAGGCTAAATTATAAGACTTTTATAATTACAATAACAATAAATATGTTTCGTCGACGTGAGCTCATTCAGATTACTATATCTAACTTTGTTGAAGTAAATAGTACGATTAAAGAAATTCTCGGAGTTTTCGGGGCAAAAAAGTCAACAAAATAGTTTTAAAACGTATTTTATTATTAAACATTGATAACGGTTAAGTTTTTTTCTTGTTAACATTCTGTCGCGGCGTACGCAATTGTGCGTAGACGTATTTGTAAAAGTCCAAGGCTCTCTGCCGATTGTACGCAGCGCTGTTCCGGCATTGCGTACCGATGCAATGACTAACGTATTCTTCTTTAGGTGGTGGTTTGGTTTCGGTGGGTTTATTCCGAGTTCTGCTAGTACTTCGTAGCGTTTCAACGAAATCTTTGGAAGAATCGAAAACGACTTTGATCGTAGTTCTGTTTGTCATGTTCATATGACTGTCTTTTAGAAGATCGTCTTTATCAATAGCCGTCATTGCGGCCCCCGCGTCTCCGTTGAGGGACTTCGCCTGCCTTATCAAGTAAAATGTAGGCGCTGGTTCCGTGACGTCATCGTCGGTAGTCACTTCGTTATTTTTAATCGTGGAGTGCTTATCGTTGTAGAGCAGGCACATCACCTGAGGGTCAAGATTTAAATGGCACATGTTGTTTTCTAGTAATTTAACAACTTCAACTGGTAATACGCAGGACGTGACTAAGCACGTGTTGTTATTTGCCAAGTTCAAGATTAGGCTGTTTTGTTCACTACTCGTTTGTGAGTTGAGAAATGCAATATTGCGACATTTGCATTCAATTTTGTTTTCTCTGAAGGCAACCTGTGATCCTGCTGACTTGCAAGACGCATAATCAAAATACAGTGAATATGGTTCTACTTTCTTTATTTCGTTATGAACAAATTGCATACGTTTCTTATTAGCTCCTTTCTTTAGACATTTCATGTTTGCTAACGCATTCGTTCTGAGGATTTCGATAGTGTTATCCGTTACATCGGTATTGACAGCTTTTGTAACTAATCCATAAGCGTTTATACTTTTAAAAGTATTACCTATAAAGTATAAATTTTCCGCTGTTATATTTATTGCATTTGATGTTATTTCTCCGAAGGTATTATGTGATATTCTTGCCGTAGCACATTGTACTGTTAATCCTTGAAAATCTATATTTTCAATTCTACTGTTAATAATCGCAAAATGCGTATTTTCAGTACTGGTTATAGCTTCAACGCCTTGACTTTGAATCTGTGCTATGGTAACATTATCAAATTCGATATTTTTAACACCACTTACATTATAAATCGCTTGAGTATGAATAGAGTTGATATTACTATTAATAATATTTATCTTTTTGTAATACGCCGCTCCCATGCACTTTAATTCAGTACTGGTGCTAGGAGTTTTAAATATATTTCTTGGTAACGACACGATTTCCTTTATATTCTCAATTCTCACTTCTGGCGGTGTTTGTAGCAACGAATTTACTGATAGAGACACAAATTCAAGTTTATCACAGTCTTTGATTACAAACTTCTGTAACCGCGACGGCCGTTGCAATATGGGACAATCGAGAACTACACGCAAGTCTTTACAATTCTGTATAGTGACTGTGTGTATGTAATCGGTGTAAAAATCCTTGAGATGAATAACGAAGTCCTAAAACAACAAAATGTAATTAGAAAAATTTTAAAAATATTCGCATAAATGTCACAGAAAAAGTGTAATATTTTTTTGTACTTACATTATTCCTCACTGAGCATGTATACACAATATCATTCGGCACATTACCGACACATGACCAATCGGGATGGTGACAATTCGTGAAGTTAATCCTGACTCCACTCGTACAACCAATAATTACACCCAGGACCAAGTAAAAACTCCTGCACATGGTCACATAACAATTATGTAACGATTGTTTGTGTCTCGCGGAAAAGACGAGTTATAAAAATGTGGCACGGACCTCGAATGAGTTCCATCGTGAGATAATCGACTAAAACGTCGCAAGTGAAAAAATAATTATAACTCAGTTTATCAGTTGAGTGGTACCGAATTCGTACGAGGCTCAATGACCTCATGTTAGTTAAATAAACATAGGAAGTTCAAAAATATTGTGTAACTTTTCGGAAATTGTCCTTTTCATTTTTTGAAAAAAAAAAAAAATAGTATGTTATCGTGACAATGACGAACATAAAAAATTCCCTTTACTTCTGGGTGAAACCCCGATTGGCTCCTATATAGAAGATAGGTATATCCAAGTTTGATAAAAAAAAAACTCAAAATTTTATTAAGTGACTAACTTACGGCCATATTAAATATTAAAACAAAAGTTTTTAATTAAAATTCTAGTTTAGAATATAGTTTATTTTGTGATAAATGAACAAGCTTAAGCAGGCCTATAAAGGTCGCCGCGAAGAGATAGCGGCTATTTTTAGAAAGTTATTAATATGATAGGACAACGGAACATTTATTATATAATGCTGGGTAAATACAAAATACTAATGGATTTGTATCTAAACCTCTACTAATACTGTAAATGAGACAGTAAATCTGTCTGTTTGTCCGACTGTCTGATAATTTTTGATGCCTAAATCACGGAATCATTTTTGAAGAATTTCGAATTGTAGATAGCCTCAGACATCAAATATTAGCCTATGTTCCTAGGTAAAAGGAATAGGGTAGTTTTTGGTGCGATAACCGATATTTACAATTTCACTTTAAAAGTTAGTAATAGAGAATATGCATGTATTTCTTTTTATTTTTTTAAACGGTTTCTACAAGTCATTACTATCATTTAAAAATATGAGGTATGTGAAATATAAATCATTAAGCTAAAAAAAATATATTAAAAACCACTATCATTTTTCCGTAATTTAAACGCGGCCATTTTTGCGCGAACGCGTGTAAAGGACTAGTATCCAGAGCTGTTTTAAAAAATAATTGTATAGGTACGTTTCGTTAACAAAAAAGATTACAAATAAAAATATTTCGTCAATTTTGGTGTCACATGGATATTCCCTATTCATTGTGTCATTGTCTATGTATTCTAGTACATATAACAGAGTAAAATTTTCAAGTATATGCGTAAAATGTAAATATGAAACTAATATTAACATTAATGAAATCCTTTGCAACGAAATTCATTTAAAAACAAGTATTATAGATTGATATTACAACAAATAAGTAAAAAAGTCTTACCAGATGGCAAATAAACAACTTTGGCGCCGAACAAATTGTGGACCAGCCACGTCCACAGGCCGTAGAACAGCGCCATCTTGAAAGACGCTCTGAACACCTGCAATATTATGTTTCATTTAAATACAACATCATCGCATTCTTGTCGGTTCTTCTCCATTTTAGCAGTATTCCGAACTAGTGGTTCATAAACATAATATTTTTATAAACCGATGATAGAAAAGTTCTTATTTTTAGCCCTTAAAACCATTACTTAAACTGCCGAAGGCCCAATTTCCCACCCCTTCCCCATTAATTCCCCATCCATTCCCCCTCCATACCCCCTAAAAGGCCGGCAACGTATTTTGTAGCTCCTTTGGTGTTGCAAATGTCCATGGGCGACAGCATTCACTTTCCATCAGGTGATCCGTCAGCTCGGTTGCCGACCTATCCCATAAAAAAATATATTTTATATATCTCAGAAATAGTGGGACAGATTTAAATGCATTTAGATAAGGTTTTGATTTGAAGAAACCTCAAAACTTAACCAAACGTATATTTACTTTGTAAGTGGCGTACGACCACTATTTAACAAGACTGAACCAAACCACAGAGTAGATATAGTATACTTTATCTATTCTGTGACCAAACTAAATATGAAATTTTATAGAAAGTTTTTTCTCACTATTCAGTAGTCGTGTTTTAGTTTTTTAACTTTTCATTTTATTTTGAGTTTATAATCTTAACAATGTGATTTATATGTACCACCATATTCCATTATAAAATATGTATTTTGTGAAGGCTTAGAGAGAAAATAACCTCAGGAAACGTCAAAGACGTAATTTATAAAGTAATTGATCCCATTTATCTGATGTAAAGCGTGAGCAAAGGCTAAAAGTATATTTTAACCTCTTACAACTTTTGCTTAATCCCTGCAAAGAGGAGGGCAAGCTGGGATCATCAACGAAATAATGGGATGAAACGGTTCAAAGTTTATATGAAACAATTAATCTTGACGTGCGCCAGGCTGAGAGAAAGAAGCTATCGAAATATGGTTTAGGGCGGAAAAATTAGGGTGGACAAAAAAAAAAAACAAAATTCAGGAGTCTCAAACCCGGCAAACTTTGTACCACCTAACAGTCAATTCCCTATTCTCTTTGCTTTATTTGTTAAATTGACAATCTTTTTAGGCAAATTACTATATTTTTCTCCACGTAAAATCCTCGTACTTAATACTCTTAAAAAAAATTAGGAAAATCGTTTAAGCTGTTCTCTCTCTCTGTGTCTGAGATTTGCGCTTTACAACACATAAAGCGATTAATTTTTACATATAACATGTAATTTTTAATCACCAAAACTAAAGTTTTACAAGTCACGTCAAAAATTAAGGATGTGCCATTGCATTTTTTTGCCTAACCAAAACAACTAGAGCCATCTAAATACAATGGGGGTTAAAATAACGCATACAGCAGGTTATATTAAAGAAAAGGCTCGGGATATTCAGAAATTTTATCATCAACGTGTTCAAAGTTATAAACTGTTTATTTCACACGTGTTCTGCTGCTGTTTGCATAATATTCACGTGTATTGTGTAGTAATATAATTTAAAATAACTTCTTAAACGGAAGGAAGTATTATATTTTTCTTTATCTCACTCAAACATTAAGGAATTAAAAAAATAAAATAGAATGTGATGAAAATAACTGGTCACACAAGGAATAAAAACGAGGTAATTTGTGGTTCCAAAATTTTCTTACATTTGAGTTTTAATTTTTTAAATTCATTTCGAGTAATCCTAGTTTCATGATTTCCTAATTTATTTATTGCTAAAAATAGTTCCAAAACTAATACGCGAGTATTGAAAAATATGAAACAAGAAAATCCTGTAAAAATAGCCGTGATCGTATGCCACTTGTCCCTAGAAGATATTACTTTTGTTAGAAACAATGTGATAATTTAGCGGTTTTAGAGATTTATCCAAACCGACCTCAAAAAGTAAATTATTACATATTTTTAGTTACTTTGATTTTCTTTTGAAGTCTGTTTAATTTTTTTAATGACATGTCATTTTTAACCACCAGAAAAATGGTTTTAAAAGACACATCAAAAATTAAGGTTGCGCCATTTCATTTTTTCGTCTAACCAAAACAACTAGAGCCATCTAAATAGGTTATATTAGCCTTAAGGAAAGGCTTCCCTCGGGATATTCAGAAACTTTATCATCAACCCAACGTGTTCGAAGTTATAAACTGTTTATTTCGCACGTGTTCTGCTGCTTGGTGTTTACATAATATACACGTGCCATAAATTTATTGCTACTGCTAAAATTGAAGGAAGTATAAGTTTGTATACTTAATAGAAAAATTACGATATACAAATAATTTTGTGATCGAAAGAAAAATGGTCGCGGAAAGTAGTTTGTGGTTTCAAATTTTATTTTCTTATACTTTAGGTTTAATTATTTTTAATTACTTTTGAGTAATCATAGTTTCATGATAACCTAATGTAATTATGAAAAAATCCGTTCTTTGATTAATAAGGTGATTACCTTGTTAAAAATAAAAAGGCATCAATGATTTTTTTTTACTTTATTCCTATTTGTGTTTAACTGCATACAGCGTGATAAAAAACAGCAAATAATAAATATAGGTACTTCAGTTGATATGCTTTTTTCTAATGAATAATAAAATATGTAATAAGTAAATGAATAAATAATTCTACACGATACAAAACAGATGCGAACTCGAGAATATTCTCGATACACTTGAAAAATATATCATCATTTTCTCTCGTTAAGCTCCGACCTATATTCGAAACTAGGGACGTTATGGTTATGATATTTCGGATACTGATATAAAAATAATATACCGGTTCCGGATACGGATATGGATGGTTATATAATTATTTCGGATTATCCGGTAGTTTCGGATAATTTCGGATATTTTGATTTTAACACTAAACCTGCCGACAATTTTTGTCTAAATATTCCTAATAAAATAAGAAACCATAAATTATTCTTTTCTAGTAAAATAACATAAACAAGTAAAATTAAAGAAAGAAGAAGATATATACATCTTCCAAGAATAGTTGCATAATTTGATAACGGCGTTACAGCGTTTAAAAAGTGTAAGTTGAAATTTGAAAACGGTCAATTTGACCGCTATTAGTGGGTTTAGTGTTAAGGATTAAAATTAAATGCAAATAAAAATTAAAACCAAATTTAAAAGTATATTTGTTGGCAACAACATTCATAATACGTTTCATTTAGACTTCACCATTATCCGAAATTATCATTTTTATAACGGATATTACGGTTACAGATAGATTTTTATTTCGGATACCCAATAGTTTCGGTTACGGTTAGCTCCATAACATCCCTATCCGAAACCACTAGGCAGATGAGTTATCGCATAGAATAATTTTACAGCGCCCAATGCTTGTGTTTTATGGAAATTGCTTCCTTATTAAAATACTAGGGACTGCGTTGGTTGTCTGCATGATCGTTAAATATGATGTTAAGAAAATGTACTTATTAATTTTTTTTTTTTTTGAAAGTTGCTAAATGATTTTTTTTTTTCATCATCAAAAGAATAAAGGAAAATTTACAAAGGTTATGAAAATATTACAAGACTAAAAAATAACAATAAAGTATTTCAGTAATAGGTAGGTACTTACCTTTATTTTAATAAAATTAAAAATGCTTAAATATAATTTTGAATATCAAACATATTTTTAAATATATTTTTCAACTAAATCTTTTTTATATGCAGAAACAAAACCTGTAACATAATGTAGTTTGAAAACATTGTACCGTACATTTTGCAAAAGTCGTAGAATATCTAACAAATTTACAACTACCCTCGGGAAATAGGACTCAGTAATACCGGAGCATCCAATAAAATGGCAGATTTAATTTAAATTAGATTTGGAACAACCGATAAATCAATACAAACAAGCATCTTCATAACTTTCTCAATTAATAATTGCTCTTCGTCTGTTTCCTGTTTGTAATTTGAAGGCTTTGATTGGAATATCGTGCTTCTGTTTTATTGGTCACCTGAGGTCTGAAGACAATTTTAATTAATAACTAGCTGACCCGGCGAACTTTGTTCCACCTTAATGGCAATAAATAAGCAAATTTTTTTATTGATTTCTTACAAATATGAAATTGTCATCCATACGTCATTACATAGCTGTCATTTGCGTTTTGTTATTC
>DVXP01001420.1:0-15126 GCA_018235645.1 Junonia grisea | reverse complement strand
CCGGTCAGTACCTGTGTAAGTCGGAAGGTGACTCGTCGCTTCCGCCGCATCATGAATGCTTAACTAAACACTTTTCACGGTCGATTCTATCGACCGCAAACAGACCTTTAGTTTTTATAAAATCGACTTCATATGAAAGTCCCCATGGTTCTGTAATTGTAATAAGACGTTAAAAACAGAGTAGGTAAAATGTATTTTTAGTCTTTCGATAGATAAGATTTAGACAAAAAGATTAGATATTTTGTTAACATGCGAATATTAGAATCATATCAGGATATTTTTAAAAACCACATGACTTTATATGCCTCGAAAAAATGAAGATACCAAAAATGAGGAAAGTTTTTATTTGTGTGTACTCGTATCTATGTTTTATGGTTATATCTTATACGAGTATGTCTCTTTATTAAGATCTGTCCACTCATTTGCCACAAATGCACAAACTAATATACAGACATAGGCTGATAGTACCATCCTTCGTATCGCGCTGTCCAGTAAAAACCGTTTAAATCATATATTAGTCAAAATAGGCATTACCCCCTAAAGTTTAGGAACAGAGTCGAAATAAGGCCGGTTGTGGGACCAGGCGAGGTTCGAAGGTGGGCGGGTGTCACATGGGACATGACCTCCCCAAACCATTAGTGTCAAATGAAAAATCTTTAGAGGCAAAGAAAAAAAACGAATACAACATTCTTAGTGACTGATAAGAAATAGCATCAAAGTATAAAATCTAACATCTTTACTGTGAGCCCCTCCCTCAAAACTAATTACCCTCCCCAAAGTTTGGAGCCGCGACCGCACTTGTGTGAGACTATAGAGGACCTGTTTTGCTTTACGCAGACGGGTCCAAATTAGGCAGCTCGTGATCTTGGCCCGATTGTTCACGTTCTTACGTTACTTGAATACCTTATTGATGGCTGCGGTTCTCAACCACTCTTGAGAGAGTTCCGGGAGATAATGTGAAAATACCTTTTGTTATTATAAGTCGATTGTTAACTATCCTTT
The DNA here is from genome assembly GCA_018235645.1 of Junonia grisea. Taxonomy (NCBI): domain Eukaryota; kingdom Metazoa; phylum Arthropoda; class Insecta; order Lepidoptera; family Nymphalidae; genus Junonia; species Junonia grisea. The sequence continues at coordinate 14,124 of DVXP01001420.1, read as the reverse complement.
TTTGTTTGTAGTTATTTTTTCTAAATAATTACTAGGACTTTAAAGCCCTTGAAAATGTTATGTTTATAATTAAATACTAAGGTTTTTTCATAGCTTAGGTTGTTTATATAACTTGTTAGTTATGGTAATGTTTTACCTTTGTAATTGAAAACAGAGACAAAGTTATTTTCGCATTTATAATTTATGAGACCAGTGCAAATAGGTTTTGAAAAAAAATATATATTTATAGTAGAATGAAACCGATTCCAAATGGTAGAGAATACGACAAATATGATAGGAAAAATATATTTCGGGCGATTTGAGTTCGGGAAGTGGGAGAGGGGGAGGCTTTAAAACTAAAAACTGGTTTATCTTGATTTTCGGCTAAGCTACGTTGTATGTTGTAAAGTTGTAGATAATTAAAAGACCTAAAACTTTTGCTTTTACACTTTTTTCGCATAACCTCAAAATCTATATGAAAAAGTAAAAAAAAACCAAGTTTTTAGTTTTTTGATTTTTATTTATTACAAAAAAAAATTCTTATTCATCATTATACGTCCTGTATGTCTTTTTTTGTTAACGCAAGGTAAATCTTCAAAGATACCCGCCTCCTGGGGGATACGTCGGGTTATTTGAGATTGCACTCACTAAAAACCTCTGCAATGGCCTCCATCAGCACGAAAAATGGAGGGGCTGCGGGATCGCTGATGGATGATTAATATTAATATGAGATGAGATGGTTAATAATACATATATGGTTAAAACTTTGAGAAGTACTGAAATATTTTGGTCAAATGGAACTGTCTCTATAGTTTTTACACGACTTCATCAGAAGTAGGCTAATGTTTTTATAAAATGAATGCGTGTGTTTACATATTTGACTTTTTCTATAAACTAATTTTTCGATGGATTTTAGCGTATGATGTGGAAATTAATTCGGTACCACTACGGAGTGTAGGGTATGATTTTTATGTTTTTCAGCCGGTCGGTTACATTCTTTTATACTACCTATATTACTACTGTTATCTAAATCTATGCGAGAGACTGAGAATTCACTGGCGATTATTATTGTACTTAAAGTACTTAAGAGATGTCCGATAACAGTATTTACGTATTTAAAATTCACGTTTGTCTTTGTGATTCATGATGTGCCTGCATGTAGTAAAATATGCAAATATGCAGTATTCTCACAATAACTGACGGTCCTTACAAGGTTACCTTTCCTTTGTGTAACTGTAAAAATAATGGAGAAATGAAAGTTCCTCGAGAAAAATATTGTAGTGTTATTGACCTCTACACTTTGGGAACTATGCTTCATTTTATATACGCACTCATAATAGTATTATTGTAAAAACGCGAAAGTTTGCGTGTAGACTGATTATTACCTATTATGTAAATAAATATGTCTTAGGCTAAATTTTGTTATTTTTAGGCTTAACTGTATGGAAAAATTTTATAACTTATACTCGTAAATAATCGTATAATTATTCATTAACATATTGATACGAAATAAGGTAACTTGTAAAAATTGCGCGTGTAAAATTAACTAATTAAGATCACTAATACTAGAGTGTCACATTCAAAGAATCTATTGAGGGATAGGTTTTTTAATGTGCCATTTTGAATTCGGAATCAGATAAATTCAATACATCACATATCGATAAGATTCCTTACAAACATGTGTCAATTTCACTGATCTCGGCACCTGAGTTATCGAGGCATGCCCGCAAGTCGCGTGCCTTTAAAACAAGGTTATTGCGTTCTGCCGTGACAGTCGACTGCAACCTTCGTGAGGCGAACGACGCGTGCTAACGGCCGGAATAATGACAAACTGACGCGCGAACTTACGTACCTGATAAAGAACCTAATAAAAAAATACATAAAATTAATGTTAAATAAAACCCCCATTAAAAATATAGGCCAAAAATAAAAGCATCCAGTGCAAGCCGCGTACGTTGAACGTTACATTTTTTTATTGTTTTTCTTATTGTTTTTAATTTCGAACTACAACAGTGAAAATGGGTTTGAAGCCTGAAGATGATAAAAGACCCAGCAAAATGGCGATTATGGATGACATATCGGACACACCACGTAAGTTTTTTTTAATTTTCGAAGTTAAGCGTTGCGTACGGAGCGTGAACATTTTGCCGGTTAAATTTTAAATTTTTAGCTCGCACGTTTTTTTGGTTTACTTTTATTTATCTAATAATTAAGTTAGTTACCTACACTGTTACAAAATATATTCTTTGAAAAAAAAACCTATTTATATGACATAGTTATAACGATTAATTTGAATGATAATATCAACAATAAAATACCAAATAGGTTTTATCCAAGTACCGTCTATTTGAATAAATTAATTATTCATTGTGAAAAATTAACAATTGTTGATTAAATACAATCGTTCTCATAACCACTATTCTCACAGTATAATAACAGAAAAAAATTATTTAACAAATTAAAATTGAAAGTTTTAACGTAAGTGTACAAAAGTCGTTGAGATTAAAAACCTACATTTTGATTTCCGTTTCCTGTAATAACTTTTTAACGATAAAATATTTTTTTTTTACCAAAAACTTCAACTCTCACTTTCACTTACTAATTAATTTATTAAACATACCTACTTGATGAAGATAGGTATACCCAAATACATATAAATATAATATAATGAACAATTCAGTTATATGAAATGATCTTATTTTTGTTGGAAGTTTTGTATTTTTTTTTTCAAAATTTCACTTTGTAAGTTGTAATGACTAATGAGTGTTACAATAAAAAAATGTCTTTCAATTTCTTTGAAAACTGGTTTCAATCATTATGTCATGTATGTAGGTTAATATAAAATGTAGTAATATATTATCTATGTATTTCGTAACTGATATTTTTGTAAGTCAATATTTAGATGTGTAACCGGCAAAATAATTCTGAATGTCGAATGACATGTTATTTTTTACCCCACTAGGTATGTTCAGGTTCAAAGGGGTAAGATTGTAGCAGTCTGTGTTAACGCGTGTTTCACTGTAGTGTCTAAACAAAATTAAATAAATAAATTAGCCAAGTGCGTGTCGATCCACGCGCATGAAGGGTTCCGCAGTTTACTTTGATCTCGATAACTAAAAAAGCCTACATAGCTCTGACAATTTTCTTTTTAAATTCATTATACCTCCTACTACCATCAATTTTTTCATATTTTTAGGAGCAGTAGTTTAGTGGGTAGAGGGGGGGGGACACTTGATTCTAAGAAAATTTGACACTGGAGCTTAATATTTCGGAAACTGTTCCTCGTTCGGAAAAATGGTTTTCCCACACGCGGACAGACGGACAGACCGACAGGAGACGGACATGGCGAAACTATAAGTTTTCACTACGGAACCCTAAAAATGAAAAATGTTGCTTAAAACTATAGGACTTTTTAGGTATTTAGACGACTTTTGAGTTGGCTCTATATCTGGGGGTGCGATTTTTGTAACACACACATAGGCTATATAATTTACACTATCCTGATTTTAATTAATGTATGTGATATTTCTGACTATACATAAATTATTATTACAATTATACTTATACAAACATTTCACTACCATCCCCATAATGATTCCTTTTTACTGATGTGTAATGGCAGGTTGGTGCAGTAGTCACTGCGAGTAGTTAAAGCGCTAAGGGTTCAGAGTTCGATACCTGCTCGTGACACACATCCACATAAGTTAGATGTATGTTAGTGTAGTTTAGGAGTTCGTGTCCATGTTGTACCTGAACTTAACCGACACAGAGTACGATGGCTTTAAAGGGGCTGTTGAGTGTTGAGTGAAAACAGCGAAACGTAAACAAGCACGTAATGCATTATTTGCTAGAAAATTTACGAACTTTCACTTATACAAATTAAGGGACCAGTATAGATCGTCTAAAGGTTGTGAAAAACAGGCAGTTATAGAGACTGCCGATAGAAGTAAAAACTTATAGTGGAACAAACTTCTGCAATAACAATTATGATGATGCGAACGCACGAAATTTCACTCATCCAAAAACTGTATCAACTTTAGAGCACAGCACACTCAAGTCAGTCAAGAGCATGGCGGTGACGCGAATCCATGAGATTTGTGCCCTACCAAAAAGTACCAAACACAACTAGGTAAAGAGGAGAATTTACTAATAAAGAGATTATTAGAAAATACATAATAATATTTTACACTATGCATCACAGTAATGTGCTGATCAATTGATTGGCTACGGTTTCATATGATTATTGTGTTACGACGTCCTACAGTATTATATTACACTAGTCGATCTTGTGCTGTGATTTCCTAGGATAAGTTTTCTTGACATTATTTTAACGGCTGACTTAACACTTTGGATGCCGGCAAGGTTTTGCTAAAGATCCTTTTTTGACAGCGTGATCCGAAAGAGATTTTACCATGATGTGACAGCCCTCCATGTTGTTTTGTTAAAACACTAACTGATAATAAATTACGATTTCCTTTATTTATGACTTTTAACTTATAAGTGGAGTACATTAAAGCATTTTTCTACGATGTACACAGTACACGAAGAACGTAATTAGTAGGGGAAGTGGGTAAAAAAAATTAATAATTTTAAAATGTGAATTTTTTGTCAAAATAGTAAACGAAATAAAGGGAATCGTAAGGGCTTTTAAAAAACATCCTACTCAACCCCTAATCGGCAGTTCTATCCCTTGCTTCGGGACAAAAGTCGAAAATACCCTTAATTTTTTAAAAAAATCTTCTCGTCTAAAGTTTTTTTTGGCAATAAAAAGACACGGTTTCTGTAAATAAATAGTTTTTTTTTTTAAGTTTTTATTACATCTCACTTTTAATTTAGGTTTTTTTGCATTGCGTACGAAAAAGAATCTTTCCCGGAATTTCTTTCATTAATGTAATTCGAGTAATACGAATAATTCGCAAAGTTATGTCTATGTATATTTACATAATAGTGCAATACCGTCAAAACGTTTTGTACGTATGCAAGTGTTCGACATGAACTCAATATGTGAACTAGTTTTTGCGATAATACCTTAGCTTAAGTGATTAGTTCAGCGAATAATATTGGCGTGCTTGTATTTCAATTATTTTTAGAATACAGTGCTTGTTTTTTAATTGCAATTTTATTATCTAACAATAAGTAATATTAGGGCTGCCAATCGTTCAGTTTTGTGCGGGTTAGTTTTAAAAAAAGTCTTTATTTTTAGGAAATTTTCTGCGACAAATGTCTGCCTTTTTAACTTACTAAATCCTACTTATTTCAATTTGGAGATAATAATCCTAAAGAGTGCTCTAATATTAGTACTTTTTTTACTTTCGTGAGGTGATTTCCTAGGTAGTTAGTATAAGTAAAAGTAATTTTTGTATAGCAATTAATTACATTTTTAATCATCAAATCTTTACAAATGTAACTTTTTAAAACGATTCGTAATCGTAAAATAATTAGGGTTTTATTTCAATGGAAATGTCCTTAGTGAACAATGAACATTTCTGACTATTTTACTATGAAGTCTCTAGGCGCGTAAATGTTTCAAAAATAATTATCTGAATTTAAATATTTTAGAGTATATTCCCTGTATAATGTGTAAATTTTGTACTAGTATTGTTGTAACTAGGTAATACTAATACATATTCATTTTTGATAAGCGTACAAAATAATTATGGTGTGTACATACAAAATTCTTTAAATTATTTCTTAAAGAAAATATAAAAGTTTCTAATAAATCTTTTTTATTAACAGTATTATTGATTCTATTATTCATCATTTTATTATTTTTCATTACAATATGTTATTAAATTGTTTTATATTTTAAATATTTATATAGTCAATACGTGGTCAATATAATATGACAGTACATATTACGTATTTTATTACTTTGAACATATTGTTTTGTATGAAATATTCTTTGACAACGGAAAATAGTTTTTAAACACATTTAAATAAGTGTCATATTTGTTTATTGTAAATATTATGTTGTTACAATTTAATGAGTACGTTTTCCACTTTAAAGCGTTAAAATAATTTTACATGGTTTTTGATATGTTTTAAATAACGTTATTTTCAATGAATGGTAACATGAATTGAATATTTAATCTGTAACTTTTGGACATCTAATATTAAATTGAAAATTACTAATCTCACTGTATGGTTTTTCTTTTAAATTGTCTTATTATTTTTAGGTTTAAATTTTATTATTGCGTTAAAATTTTTATTTACTTTCGTAAGAATTCGAAATTAATCACCCCCGTTAAATAGCCATAAATAATGGCTTTCAGAAAATTATGATTTATGTTATTGTAATGGCTTCAGTGATACTTTCTTCTGAAACAAATAGCCGATAAAGCGAATCGGTAATTATCGGTTTTTACGATTCGCGACGAATGTTACGAGGAACTCGTGTTGTACTGTTAATGTTTTTGTAATCAAACTTAGTATTCATATTAACCCTAATATTAATAGGTGGGTACTATGTTTGATATTACGAGCCGAGATGGCCTAGTGGTTCAAACTCTGGCTAGCACCGCTAGATTTTCAAGTGCTAAATTTGTGTTTAAATTCATCACGAGCTCGGCGGTGAAGGGAAACATCGTGAGGAAACCTGCATGTGCCGGAAGAAATTCTGACATATGTATATCCAGTCCGCAGTGGAGCGGCGTGGTGGATTAAGCTCCATACCTTCTCCCTAATAGGAGAAGAGGCCTATGCCCTATGGGATATGTACAGGCTGTGTTACGTTTTTGTTACGTTACTATGTTTGATTACAAACATAGTATTAATATTAGTATCGGGTATTCGATGGTTTTTATTTATTTATTTTTGTACATAATGATGACGACGAATATAAAATACAGGCAATTCAGTGCTTATGTTTTTTTAGACTTAAGATATTTCCCTGCTCACGATAATCTACCATCTATTCTTTGCCACTATTCTATCGGAGTATGAAATTCATTCGTTATCATCTATTACAATCAATTCAAATTATAATATTGAAAATAAACGATAAAATACAACGTTACGTAAACTTTTATACCTGTTATTTCAACATAGAAGGTAAATGGAAACCTTTTCCATTGTAGCGAACGTGGATAATTTAAAAATATATTTTGAGCTCTATGGTCCATGCCTTAAGAAACGTCACACAAACATGTCGCCTAGAGTACGTTGCAATTGAAATAACTCGTATACTATACATTTTTATGCAAATTTGAACTTTATCTGTTGTTAATTAAGAAGTATTGTAAGAAAACTGTCGCCCAGCGTACAATAACACCGTTTTCACGTACGCCTTGCGACACCCAATAAGTCTTATCAACGATTTTAACAATTACATCGATTATTATTACGAAATGTCACCGTTGTATGAATTAGTTTGTTTTTTAATATATGAATATTCATGTCAAGGATCGTTTAGTTTCACAAGTTTAAGTGAAAACAACGTGGGTGGAGTTAAGTCTGAACTCTGAATCCTTTTTCGATCCTTTGTTTATGGCCAGTTATCTATGTTTTAAACCTGTCATTTTGTTCGTTTTGGGTAAAATATTGAGATGATGAAAAAAACTTCTATCAGTGTGGAATACCACCTACTTTGGTCCATTTTGCATCCTATGATGAAAAGACATTTTGTACATCTAACCTTGGTGTGATGATGGTTTCCAATTTTCAAAAGAAGAACATACAAGCGAAAACACCGTCACATACATTTTACATACATTTTTACGGTTACATAGGTACTTTTTACATATAAAACTACGAACAAATTTCTAAGGTAGAAGTAGCTATTCGTCTAATCCATTTTTAGCGAATCTCTACAACGCAAAAAGTTGCAAAGTTTTTTGGAGATATGGTTCCAGATATATCGTAATTAATATAAATAATCGTCACTAATAAATTTAATAATAGTGCCTAAATAATAATTAATGTCGTCATCACTTCACAATGATAATCGACTATTGTCTTAGTAGAATGGTACCTGACAATTAAATTGAACAATAAAATAAAATATTTATTGTCTATTTCAATGAAAAAGTATGTTTTTTCCGCATTTATAATTACGGTGATTACAAGCTATAATCATCTTTATAAATATGATAGCTTAAAATACAAAGTGCATTATTTAATTACTTATTGAGGCAAAGTAGCGTGTGATTTTATAGCAAAAATGTCTATAAAATAGAAAAAAAAAAACATATAAAAATCTTTACGGTTTTTGTAGATATGTTGTAGAAAACAGTGGCTATTTGTGATTTAATAATCCCATATGAGTACAATTATAAAATTAATTCATTAAAAGTTCAAATCAAAAATATTTTCCAAGAAAGATTTTATAATGGTACAATATTTATGAGTAACTAGAGTACTTCACAATAATTTGTATAAAACAAAAAAAAAAACTTAAATGTCTATGACGGCAACTCAAACACTATAAGAACGCCAGTGTTGACACGCACAAAAAATTCAGCTTGTCTTGTTTTATTTATTTCAATTTGCTCAGTAAATAGTATGGTATGAGGCACAGAGTAAATAGTGAATCATCCGTACGTATGTTTGTTTGTAATGGGCCTTTGTCAATGGATAATAGCTGACAGCAACACGCCCAGTCTTTACAAACTATTGTAGTAAAGTCTGCGCACGAGTTTCATGTTTGTGAATAAGAGCGAATATTTCATGGTTTTAATACATGTGTATTTTAGTATAAATGGCTATTGATAGCTATGTAAAGGGGATTTAAGATATTTAATACAATTTGATTCTATTTAATTCCGACTAACTTCAAAAAACGAGTATTTCGATTCGATATGTATTTTCCCTCACCTATAACTTCATCGTATATGGACCTATACGACCGATCGTCGTGTATTTTAAAATGATAGTATACAACACCAAAATATGGTATCGAAGAGATTCTAAAACTGTACGTACCTATACAATTGTGTGAGCAATAGAGAAGGATACTTGTAAATGAAAATCAGTAGTAATTATGGATTCCAATTAATTTATTCAGCTGTAAGGAACAACTAATTCAAATATAAAGCTAAGAGGTCGTAACTGAATGTCGTGTCGAAGGGCTGTTAGATCGCAAATGTCAATAGCCTCTGATAAGCCCGGAGGCTTTCTAATTACAATCAAACTTCAGAATTTGACGCATTTGATGAGATACAGTAGTGACGTGACATTAAAATGAACCAATTACGACTTAGCACGTGACAGCCAAGGGTTGATAACTTGGGTATTTTCCGAGATTAGGATGGTAGTTTTGTATCGTTTATATGAAGTTGTTTCTGTTGGTGATAGAGAAAGTGAAATTATGGTGAATTATTTTTAAAGTCATGGCATTTGTAGAATTATGTTTAGCAACCTGCCCCTATGGGACTTATGGTTTTTTATAAGCTTAAAGAGAAACTTAAGATTTTCTAAAGAAATAAAATTTCAACCAACTTAATTTTAATGGTGGCTTCATTTTGAAGTCTAAACGACACTGTCTGAATGGAGGCATTTCCACGTGAACGAAAACCAGTAATACCTTATCAAAAACCACGCGTACTATATCGCAAAGTTCATTTACATATTTACTTAACTGATTCATATTATGCATATAGAAACTGATCACCGTTCCACTCGTTTGATAGGATGCGTTTACTTTCATAGTTATGCAATCTCGGCTGCGCTCGCGCATTGAACTCGTGTAAATATTATTCACTGGTGTAATGGGGTTTTGCACGTGTGTTTAGATTTACAAATGACGATATTTTTGAGATAGGACAAAAGGGGAAGCTTATTTTCAATGTTACAAGGAAACGTAGTACCTAGTAGCGGACAAGTTTGTATAATTAATTAATTATCAAAATTAAAATTACCTTCATAATATGAAATGTGTAGAAAAAGTTTGTCCATTATTCATTTAAACAGTTATAATATTTTATAACTAATGTTTTACAGTAGCTCATTATTTGGTGTTATTCGTTTCCTATTGTTAGTAGGTAATTAGGTATGTTATTTAACTCTAGAATATTAGCATATAAGAGCATAGAATTATGCTCGTAAGAATATAAAGATATAGGTAGTACGTTCCTTGTGTATTTATAATTGAATAATTCGATATAATAAAAATAATTCAGACTGAGCAGTTTAGTTTTTGCTTAACGCGTGTTTCGTCCATTCGATTAGACCTACAAAATAATAAATCGTAAGAACGGAAGGTCAAAATAACTCACGCAAAGTGGAGAATTTTTATTTTGCTTTTTATTTTCGTTTACAGTATCCTACATGCGTTTTAGCTAAGAATGTTTGATATCTTGCCACCGTTTGAGACAGCCTTGTTTTTTTTTTTCAATTAATTAACTTTAATTAGAAAAAAATATTTTACATTTTATACAATTTCTTGTTAAATATTAAGAGTTTTTTACTTAATTAAACATAGAATGTTTAGAAGTTAAATTATTTAGCTACATATAAAGTAAATATTTTGGATATTTCCACGTAGCTAATTAACTCCTATTACACACTTATTTATATTATTTTGTAAAACATTAAGACTATGTATTAATCAGACTTCCGTGGAAATATTTCAAGTGCAATTAAAATATATAATTATTATTATGTGCAAATATTTTATCTTTTGTCTTTATGAACCATTGTACATAAATTCTTAATCCTAATTAGATGTAGGTACATAAGTTACAGTAATAACATAAGTTTTATTCTATTAGTGCTCGATTAAATATAACTTTGTTAAAATCGATGCATGTTAAACACGTGAAAAAGCAATTAAACAATTTTTAAAGATAAAAATTTCGTAAGTTTAGGTAATCATTTATTTTTAGATATCATTTATAATACTTCCTTTTTAAACCGAAGTTAACTATCGAAATAAATGGCAGATATCTATACTCCCGACAGAAATAAAAATTTATAGAAACGTTTATAAAATCTAAAAAATTAGATATACGGTAAAACATGTCGGCGAACGCACGAATTTATCTATGGACACGTGTCCAATTCAACTAAATAAGTTATAAATATAAATACGATGGTTAACTGTGACAACGAAGGCATACAAATTTTCAAACAACAAAACAATATAATAGTTCAAATGATTAGGTTTTCGTACTATTATTTAATAACAGCCGAGCGATAAAAACCTTGTATTTTTTACAAGTATCTGTTTGAGTTCAGTCGTCCATCTCAATTATTCTTAATATTACGTTTATAAAAATATAAATATGCAATTTACTAATTTTTAACACTCAAACGAGTTTTAGTACAAGTTATTATATTTACTGCAAACTATTGCTAGTGACCTCGTTTGCGCCTAATAATTTCATGTGCACTTTTTTTCTAATAAATATTTACTATTTTCATGGCTTAACTAACAATATTTTTAAATGATCTATCCAATGATTTTACATATAAATGTATGTACATTCTAGATATACCTACATGGACGTAGTGCGCGTTGATATTCTAGCAAGATAGCAAACAATCTGTAACTAAGAAAAATTGTATGGAAGGGCTTTTAAAAGAGGCCTTTAAAAAAAATTGACATGTAAATTGACGATTCAAAAGATCTCCAGCAGCCTAATTGAATAAATATATTTTTCTTTCTTTCTTCTTTCTTTCTTTGGGAAATACCTACATCAAAAATTGTTTTTACATTACAGATTACATTGTACGTTTTTGCCGGCGTGATTTAGGTAAATTAAATATGCTTGTAGTGAACAGCTTTGTACTATAAGAGATCACTGATCCGAATCGCGGTCAGACAGACGGGCAGTCGGACAAACGGACAAACATTTATACGTCAATAGACAGATAGTTTTGCTATGGAGCTCTAAAAACGATAACTAACTTCAAATTAGTATTAAACCATTTATTTTATTTAAAGTTTCGACACCTATTTTATTTTTACAATCGAATTATTTTGTTGTTTATATTCGAATCATATAACCACTTGTTTGTTCTACTAAAAAAGGTGCACTAACCAGTTATGAGCATTCAAAGAAATCGATTAGGAAATGTAATCAATCGACTCGACAATCCGACACTCGACTCGTAGATACGAGTCATACAAGATATTATCTCGTTACAAAATCGAGTGAGTGATATAATCGAGTGAGTGACATAATCGCGTCCTTGTCGCTTAAAACAGGAAATGGATGATTTTAATCGGGATTGGAAAATATTGTGAAATTATTTGAGTTTTAATGTTCTGTATTAATACGTACATAAGAAGTGTCTGTTTGCTCTAGTTGAAGTTCTAGTTTGTTCAGAGATCTCTCATAGTACGCTTATTGAAATAAAACTACTTTAAACGGATGTAAATCGCGTATATTAATTATTTTTATCATCCGTTTAAAGTAGTTTTATTTCATTTAGTAATAATCTCGAAAATCTAAGACAGTGTTATCAAACAGCTTTTTACTAAAATGTATATTATACACGATACTTACACTGAATCATAATTTTTTGTATACCTTATTTGTCTGTTTGTTCCGGCCAATCTCTGGAACGGCTGGCCCAATTTTGGAGTGATTTTCACTGGCAGATGTGTGAAGTAATGGGGAATGACATGGGCTACTTTTATTTTGGAAGCTGGACTAGGGTTCCGCGGGATAAAATGAAAACCCTGAAAATTGTTTGACGTGGGTAAAGTCGCGGGCAGCTAGTCATAAATATAAATAAATAAAAAACCTTATCGTTAATATGATATTTAATTTAAAATTAACACACAATAGGTCTAGATTTTAGAAAGTCAGTCGGTTCTCACGACCTATGACTTTATCCTAGCGGTACACGCAGACCTATTAAAACCTTATTAAAAAGTACTTTTATGGGATTGATTCTTATCGCACGGCTGCCAACATTACGATTTTACAAGGACATGAGATTTGAAGGGCTTGAACTCAGGGTTGTAAAATAAGTTAATGAGAAAAAACAACGTGTATTTATTAGTAACATGTCTTACAATTAGTTAGGTGTATAAAGCCTTCCCATGTGTGGAAAAAAATTATTAAAAAAAGAAGAAAACAAACTGATAATATAGATAGCGAGATTTTTAAAATTTTATCGATGGTTTAAAACAGATGAAAAATGCGAATGGCGATTTCGGATCGCTTTTCCGTATTTTCAGAGAGAGGAGGACATGTTGATTTTTATCATTTTTCCCTGTCTTCGTTCGTTATTAATTCTACGTTTAATATACCTACTTATTTGTTACGCGTAACTTATAGCTTAATTCGAATTGAAACCTCAAAAGAATCTAATTAAAATAAAAAATCTTGTTTCGATGATTAATTTCGAATGTTTTTGCTTCACAGCACATTACGTATTCTGTTATTAAGCATGAATGGGATTTTCCGTCTCCATGTTATGATTTGCTATACTAATGTTTTTAAAAACACGTTTCGAGTAACAGTAAGGCGAGATTTATACCTACTTATTACTTTGGCTTACGGATTATGAATAAAGGTACGAGTATACGATGACACTATACACCGTACACTCAGTGTATTGAGTGTCTCTGTATAAATGCGAGTGTCTCCAATAGCAAAATTTATTGCGACACAACAATAAGTGTCGCATCAGTATTCCATAAAGTATCCGAACCAGTGAACAGTCTCTACAGTGTACACACACTAATGTCTGACATTTATGTCGCCATTTGTGTCGTAGTCTAAACGTAGATTTTTTTTATTCAAAATATACATCCACGGGCTCAAACTTGCCCATGATTTTCCATTGTTTACAATTTTTATTATTCTATGCATACCTGCAATCCTTTAATCAACAGGAACTTAAACTTTTTAAAGTTCCATTAAAGGTACGTTTACATAAGATTTAGGTATACTTAGAAATTGTTTATTGCATCTAAAAGAACTTCCTGCGAACACGTCTCCATCTGTCGTGAAATTCATAGCTTACAGAGCCTTACCAGGGTTACCGATTTACAGATATTATTTACCTATATCAGTTACACTACAAACTTACAAGTGTTTTTCACGCGTTAACCTTTATTTTCATAAACCTTATACAGGGTCAATGCGGACCATGGGTACTAATTAAAACTACGTACATTATTCCTATTCAGAAACACTTCGAACCAGTAGAAAAATAAATACTACGAAAAATACAAAAAAACTTTTTTCGAAC
>DVXP01001419.1:0-15129 GCA_018235645.1 Junonia grisea | reverse complement strand
GGTTCTTCTCGGCTAGGATCTACCTTCCGAACCGGCGGTAGATTAAAAAAATGTAAACTGACGATTCAAAAGAGCTCTCAAAGCCAACTTGAATAAAGAATATTTTGAATCTGAATTTGAACTATAAAATCAACTTTTGATGTGTTCTGCTATGGTTAAAGATAATAACATCTCGAATGTATATTTTTAAGTCTAACGAGAGAGCAAATCGTCATCATCGTCAATGTAACGGGTCATTAGTACTGACCTGCATGCTCGATTATATTTCGTAACAACTGTATAGACTAAAATTGTATCTGCTTCAGTTATGTAAGAATATCACGATCAAACTTTTATTGAATTCTGGCTGAATTCTGTGTGGATTTAAAAGGCTCTACATTTCCACCGCGTCGCCTAAATACCAACAGCTAGTTTTACTAGATTTCTATATCATCTAGACCGGATCTTGACTTGTGTTTCTCACCCCATTAGGGTAAAGATGATAATGGTATAGCAGTTAATATGGATTCGTGTTTTTCTATAATACAAGCCCATATTAACTGTAATACCGAATATACGACTTATAAATCCAAGCAAGCTATGTAAAAAATATTCTCTCGCTAACTCTGCTGTCTAGCACAATTTTTTTTAATACGATGTTACTGTGGATACTTTGGTTTTAATTAGGTATATGGCTTCTGAATTACAAAAATTAGAGCAAGATGTGAAAGAAAAGGAAGATTCAGCAAAGGAGACGGTACCTAGTGAGGTCGTATTTTTATATTTCTGATTACTACACACACTACTATCTAACTTCAGACAATATCTTTTGAAGTAAAAAATATTGAAATCCGACTGAAGGATGTCTAAGATTTTATGATTAAGATTAAGATTAAATGCAAGGTGATATGTTTTTGATATAAGAATGTATGTAGAAGTATGAACTTCGGACCCTTTTTGCTTATATTGATTTATATTTTTCAAGGATAAATTGGGAACAACCTGTTATGGCCTTTAATTAAATATTTATTATATTATTTTCATAGGATGAAGAAGACGATCGAATTTGTAACGCCTACTCTTGCACTGGTACATTTGAATACACAAAACAATACTATATTTTAAGGCCTGCGATTTTTTTCACACGCTAAATAAACATTATTCTTCTAGTATCATCGCAGACAGATACGGGACCTGGTGGTGAAATAATTGTTGGAAAAGTCTCACACTTTATCTTTGCGTCGATCAAAGACTCATTCTTGTCAGATATAGAGGGGAAAAGACTCCAGATATCTCCGTACGAAAGGTGATTTAAAAACTGATCCCTTTTAATAAGTAGATGACTACCGAGCCGCTGATGTCTATCTTAATTAATATATGTGATAGGTAACTGTAAAATGTGGGCAAAAATGAACGTTAATTTTGTGATGTATATTTATGAGCTACTACAATTTTCTGATTTTCCTGTTAATTTTTTACACGTTACACAGGTTAGGACAAAAAGACGATGTCGATTCTTTATCTCTTTTATTTAAAATATAGATTAATAAGAAAGAAAGAAAAATAAAGATTTCAATAACCTTTTTTAAGCAACGGGTATAATCATGAGCGTTGCCAGGATTTGGTTTAGGAGTGGGCGAAGTTGGTTCTAGGATGGGGGGGGGGGGGGGGGCAAAATCGAAATCGGTAAGAGACCAATTTACTGAAAAGTGTAAATAACAACATAAAAAATGTGTTTTTGGTTCAATTATACTGTTTCTTGTCAGAGTCAGTAGGACGTGTATAAAATTTTTTCGAAACAGGTGTAAAAATTTAAAGATTTTAAAATTTTCATCACTGATTTTTGATTTTGGCATCCAGGGGTAGGCAAGCGCCCACTGTGGCTACGCCCATGGGTATAATTAACGGCAATCGTAAATAATGGCGAAGAAAAATATTCTTCGTGATTACTTCCAAAGGATAATATATTGATTTATGTTTTATTTTTGCTCGAAGTTTAGATGAAATTGCATTGCTATAGTCTTAGATGAACTGTATTTGTATAAAAATATGAAGGAAATAAATAAAAAACATTTCTACCCTCCTAAATTACAATTTTACAGGCATGATTATAAAGCACCTGATAATCAAGTATGCGTTCGGAAGATGGAAGTTCTCTTTAATATGAAGGAGTGAGTAATGATAAAATATCCAGTAGGTAAATGTTATTTTAATGGAATATGTCTAGAAACTAATTTTGTTGCTTTTGTTTTCTTTTTCAGGATCAGAAGTCGTATATCAAAGCTTATTTCTTCTATCATCGAAATTAAAGGTTTGATAAAATTGATATTTTGTCGTCTTAATATATTTTGTTTGGTTCTTATTAAACACTAATACCAATGTTTTTGTTACCAGAACCTGGTGTACCTGTTGAATCTCGGTAATATTATAAATCCCTAATAGCGTGGTAAAATAATATGTGCTTGGTATACCTAGTGATATATTTTTTTTATTTTATGTTTACAGAGCGACGCAGATTCCTTCGTGTAGTAAATTTTGCGAAGACGATGAGCCATATGAACGGTTAGATTGGCAATTTAACATTATTGTTTTTGTAGTAATTAAACTTTTTAAAGGGATTTTTATCTAGTATAATGGTAGATATTTATGGGTATTGATTATTGTTAAAAAATTTTTTTGACGTCAAAGTCGTGATCAGCTACCTTAAAAACCTCTATAGAGATGTATTTTTTACAGCAAAGACGCAATATACCTTTTACGCACCATAATTTACCAAAAGTTGAAAAATCGAGTTTTTTTCAAAAAATCGCTTCGCTCACCAAAATTGACCAAATTGAGTCTAATTACGTGCATTCAAAAGAGGACGATTGCTGCTATCTACGCTTTACAGGATCCCTCGGGAAAACGAAAACAATTCTAAAAATAAGAGGGTTGAATCATGAAAATAAATTGTTTTTACAATTTTATTGGGTTTAAACCATTTAAAAACAAATTAAACTGGTTGAAAAAAAATAAATCACAAATAATCATATTTTTCGCCATTACTGTGTTTTCGTTTGGGGTTATAATTGGTAATGTCGGTAAAAAGCTTTTACTGTTTGTTTTTCGACGCTCTTCAAGATTTTTGGAACGATTTTACCAGATACAGTGGGGGCCGCTTTAACCTGTTACACCCTTTGGTATTGTTTCTTGTATTTGATCCGTACATATTTTCCGTATATAGTTTCGTCTCGTATCCATATATAGTTTCGTCTACAGAATTATTTAAAGTCAATATAACTAAATTTTTGCTATTTTTCCAGTTATAACACTTCTGATCTAGAAATAGCTCAGTCAACAAAAATCAATAAATTTAGCCTAGAACATGTAAATGAACTTGATAAAATTGAGGAGCAAGCGTCATGTATGTGCTGTAAATTATACAAGGAGTCGTTCAATATTAATAGGGCTGAAGGTATAACAGAAGAATCGAATACGAAACATTTGAAAAAACTTGCAACATTAAGTTATAAATCTGAATTCAAAATTTAAAGAAATACTTTAAAATTATGAAATTAGTTCAGTAAATAAAGTTGTAAAAGGTACGACCAAAGTTCATGAAGTAACAAAAAAGCATTGAAGAAATAAATAAAAAATGAAATAAATGTTTGAAATATTCTCATGAAATGTCAAAAATAATGTAAAAGAAGAATTGAGCAATAGACAACTTGATATTAAGCTATCAAATGTTGAATTGACGTAAACAATACACGGACCAAATTACAAAATGACGACAAAAAATTGCAGTGTTACGAAAACGATGCTAATACGGATAAAACAAAATTAATGTATGATTTAAAATCGTTTTTATTTTTTTAGTTTTTTTTAAAGTGGCATATACTAATGTAAAAAAAGAAAATTGTCGGAGAAATATTTATAAAATACTTATAGTTTTTGATAAATAAAAATAAAATTTTAAATATTTTAACATTTTTTATTTTCTTAATTTATTTTAACACAAAGACTAGCTTACAACTAATTTGTAACTTATTACAAGTTATTTATTGTACAGTATAAATATATTCTTTGACATAACACCTAGACATCTCACCCAGGTGAACATTTCGTATCTAGCTTTTAACGATTTTAAAATGGACCGAAATAAAAACGTGTTTATAGAAATGGTTGATAATATTAACACTACTAATAACAATAATTATTTCGCAAATTACAAAGCTGAGTTAGAATACTGTACTCGAAGATTAAATTAGGCTTAAGTTCTTAACGACTTAGTTGTCGAAGTCATAAGGACGTTGTGGGCGTCTCTGAATTAGAGGAATGTTGACTTCCTCAGCGGAACGGAAGACTTGCGGCGGCTGGTACTGAGGCCTGGATGGTCTCGGCTGAGGAGCTGGAGCTCTGCGGGGTTCCTCTTCCTGAAAATTAAACAAAATATAACAATGATAACTTCACTTTTGGTAACAAAAAGGTGTCAGAACTTGAACATGTGTATCAATCTGTCGTTTTGTAATGCGAATGAATGATTTTAATGAAGTGAATTTACCGATTTATTTTTCGGTTGAAAGTTGTGAAGTGAGATAATTCTTAGCTATGATAAACGATGTTTGGGTGATGATACGTAGATTAAAAAACTGTTTCTTATTTGACGTCAGTAATTAATAGTGGTTTACAAAATTTACTATGTGTGATGTCGATGATATTAAAATCATAGTCTCTTAACTTTGACCTGAGCCGCAGTATATTCTAGAAACAGTAGAATACCTAACTTGTTATCGACTAGGAAGTATATCTAGAACCAAAATACGTACCTCTTCCTCATCATCTTGCTCGTAACGGTCGTCCCTGTAAACCTCAGCGGGGTAGTACCGGTCGGAGTACTTGAGGGAGACGTTGGGCTTCCTCTGGACCTCCTCCTCATTGATGGGTCTGTAGAGGTAGTCGTTGACGAAGTGGTACTTGGCGGACTTCTGGCAGATGTTGTCGTGAGTCGGCGGCATGCAGATCAGGTGGACCTAGAGTTAAAATTAGTTTAATGACCTATTTTTTATGAATATTTTTTTGAAATTATTGCGTAGCTTTTTGTGCTGTGTTGTTATAATAATGTAACAGACGAAAATGTTCTTTCGCTGGGTGGACGTTTGCCCATAAGAGACATTATATTACCATATCCATTATTTTACAACATTTCAGACTGACCTCAGAATTTCTGTTGAAGCTTAGAGGTTCCCTTAAGATTTAATCAATATACTTAAAAACTCTGAGGTGCTAACTCGCATAGGACCCCTAACTATTAACCATGACATCAACTTGGCCTTCTTCTGTAGATAAAAATAATTTTGAAAATATGTATAAATCCTACTTGATGGAAAGTGAAACCATCGGGACAGATCCACGAGTGTTTGGCGTTGTCCTGGCAGTAGTGGAACACTTCGCAGTTCAGCTCCTGGTCGGCGTAGTAGCCAGTGTTCTTGTTCACGCAGTCGAACTTGGACTGCTGCAGCAGCTGGGAGAGACGGTCGGGCTCCTCCTTCTCTTCTTCCTCCTCTTCTTCTATAAGTTGCTGCTGGTGTTTCGATGGACGGTTCTCTTGTGGCTATGGGCAAAATATATGAATTAATTTGGGAATTTTATATCATATTATTTGAGATACATAAATCATCATATTATGTATTATAACTTCAACCTAACTGGGTATTTTAAAAATAGTTTGTTTTTGAGAAGCATCATAAAATAAAAACAAAATACAAAATCCACGATTGTAATTCTTAAAAATAAATAATGGAATAGCCCCGTTTAAAGATGACGTTCAGTGATTTTTACACATCTCTGTTCTAAGAATGGCCTTCCGTCCTGAAATCATGTAGTACGTACAATAAGAACCTAAACATTGCTTACCCTTTTTTGAGGTTGTCTAACTTGTTGCCTCTGTTCCTCAACGTATACTTGAGGTGCGGGTCTGGTCGGAACATTGTACTCCTGCTGCTGCTCCTGCTGGGGTCGCTGGTAGCCGGCCAGCTCTGCGAGCGATGGCGTGGGGCGGAATCCAGTGGGGAGGGCGTTGGAGTAAGCCGCTGGTGTGTAGGCACGCGGCCTCAGGTTACGTGTTTCCTGAAGCAAAAGAAATCGTTTTAACAATTAAATTTCTATTTTGTTATTCCGTAATTTTAGCGACAAGTTGCCTATACTTGTCTTCCTTGAAGCAATGTCAATGAACAATAATTAAACGCAACATTGCCTAAACATTTTAATGAATGCGTTAATGGCTGATTAATCTCTTAAGTCTAGGATTAAATTCTATTTAACTTTTAACAGGCGTGACCGTTGCGTCGAGTGGTTTCACAATTAGCATCAATCTTATTTCGATTGTGCCATTGAAACCGAATTGACGATGTTTCATTATCATCTGATTTATATGTTCACAAATAGCTATCTTGTAATAAACTGTAAAGATATTTACAAACTGGACGTGTGCGGGTACGCGTTTTTAGGTACACGTTCACTTAAAAGCTTGCCACGCGTGAGCCACACACTGTTTTTAGTCTTGTTGCAGTGCACGCGAGCTCGTCAAATCTTATTCGCGTATATCTATGCGTGCTTTACATAATAGACTACGTGTACTAAAGAACGCCCAGTCTGTAAATGGCTTAAGGTTACAAAACGTAGTGGGCGACCATTGTTTGTATGAACAGACCCACATCCCACGTATATATTTATGTATGTTACTAAAGGATTATAAATCATTGCGTATGAAATGAAGAATATTACCGTTTAACCTAACAGATGTAAATATAACGCACAATGCACATATCTCACGCTTTTAGTAGGTACTATTTCACTAGGTGTTTACTAGTAATCATAGGATGGTGTTTGAGAATTTTTTGCGAATAAATAACACGTATTGTTTTGTTTCTTCATTTGACCAAATATTGTCTGTGAAAAAAATAGTTGCTGGTATATTTTGGGATAATTATATTGTTTTCGGAATTTTAAAGGTTTTAAGTGGTTAAAGGATTTTTTATCTTTATGGCCTTAATGAAAACTTAATATCTTTAACTATCAGTGTTTTATGTGTTATATAAATTATTGTTTTATTTTATTCGGAGAACTATTACCGATGCACATACATACGTGCCCATAGATCTGCCTTTATTAACATAATTATGCCTAAATTAAATGCAATAAATACCTACGTAAAATTAACTGTTATAGTTTTAACACTGTAATATCACTAATACATAAATAGTCACTGATTAGATAATTATATCGTTACATTACGAATAACCCATGCGTTAAAATTCATAATGTAACTATCATACAATTAAAATTCCTTTTTGTCACTTCCACAACACCATTCTCCTTTCACGATACAAAACAAAAATAAAAACAACGTCTGCTTTGAAGAATGTAGCAATTATTGCACATAATGGCTATCAATTGAATAATAGGTTTCATTATTGTCATTATTCCATAACACGCGACACAATAGTGCGTTCGTGGGAGGGAAAAAAAGGAAAAAAGTCAACGGATATTCGAGGCAAGGCAGTCGTGCGTTACGACGTTTGATAAGTTAAACGTTACGTTTTATGTTATTATATCGTGAGTGGTTTGGAATGGATATGATTGAAAAACTAGGTAGGCGCCGCCACCGTACAGGTGGGGTAGGCGCCGGATTAAAGCGATCGAATGTAGAGAGTGGCAGCTTATTAATGTCTAAGAGTATTTTTTTTTTAAGTTACATCAGAGCCACAAAAGCTTTGCTAGTTTAAAAATAAAAGAGAAGAAGGGAAGAATAAGGATAAGAAGTTAGGCTTCCGGTTCTCTCATCTATATGGGTTAGGCTCTACCATACTTTACTTTAATCTTTATTTTGCGTGCAATAATTATCTCAAATTTCATTGTCAGTGTTTATATAAGTTAAAGTGTTTTTTTTTTCATAACGTCGTACGTATATACAATTCAATTCAATTCTTGGCCTTTAGTTGTGTCAATTTGGCACATGATATTTCGCCAATGTCGCGTGAGGTGGAGAAATCATGATGGAGATTGTTCGGTGGGGTCAGAAAATACGACCTTATTTAAATTTTGAAAACACCCTAAAATAGTGTGAATTTGTTGTATTAGTCCTTAACTTGTACGTATGTTATTTAAGATTCGTTTCAACAGTTTTTGCTCCGACGTAAACAAGATTTTACGCAACAATATCAATGAAAGCATCGAAGCATCATTAGATTATTCCCACGCGAAATGATATTCCCATAGGTTTTGCTAGAAATTACCATTTAGACAAGTTAACAGTATATTATGTTTAACAGTGATAAAATAGTGCGGCTTCACTTTATCTTATGTAATAACTATCGACATCTCTCTTGTTGCTATTATGAATTCTGCTATCATAAATTGGTGTTCGTCACTCTTCTAATTAAAAACTACTTAAACATTTTTTATTGAAACCTTACAGTTCAAAATATAATCTACAATTATGAAGTGGACAAAATACAGGTTTACAAAATCCATGGTATGGCTGTTAGTAACTAGCTTCTAAATCTATATGTAGGAGTAACAATATCTAAGTTAACAATAACGACAATGATTAAATATAGACAATTAGAAGGTGTAGATTAAGAATTTATTATTATATGTTTAAGACGAATAAATTAGCATAGTTTGTTCTGCGCCACTTTTTATATGAAACCAATAAATAAAACCCAACTATATTTCTCCTTTCACTGTCAACTTTACTGATTGATATAAGAAGCAAAAAATATATCGAATTGCATCTTTATGATCACCAAACGAGAAAGTAAGTAAATAAATATTTAGATTAGGTTTATATCGTTTTAATAAGTCTCCAATGTGATGTTAACTTTTTTAATGGCGTTATTGTTTAAACAATCATGTGGACTTTGGAACACTTAACAGTGTAAGTATTTCAAACATTGTCCTTTTATATCGCACCCGTGAAAGAAGAGTCAACTAACTCAAAATATCTACCACTTCCAAAATTGCTATAATGTCTAAAGTTTTAAAGTGCTTTTTCATTTACACCCTTTTTTTGACTTAGGTGACTCTTCTTCTAGGGGTGCGATATGTAAGTTTTCGTTTAGTTTCAAGAATATTCATTCAAAATAAACATATTGATATAAATATTTCAATCAAAATCTTGCTGAAATCATAATGATTTTTCATTATGATTTGATGATGGGTAGTTGATAAAGCCGCAACTCTACATCCTCAAATGTCCATGGTCGGCGATAGTCGTTTAATATTAGGTGATACCCGACTCTTTTTCCCTTGTTTCCCCATTAGGAATAAATAAAAATAATATTTTCCTTTTACTAAAGAAAACAACATTTTCAGTAAATAACAATATATAATACAATCTTCTCATTTCAATAGATTTGTGCGATAATACCGATAAATACGCTGCAAGTATTCGGTATCCCATCAGAGTGTTCCGCGGCTTACATCAGCAGGTAATCGATGCGATACGGGATTAAGGATGCCACTTTTATTTGGAAGAAAAAAAAAAGTATATAATCTTTTGAAATAACAAAACGAAACATTATAATTCATATTTTTTTTTCAAAACGCGGAAAGTAAATATTGCACACCGTATTTTTGTCGAAGGATGATAGACAACTCTACTGTTCTCATTTCTTTTATTATTTAGTAGGTATGAAAGTTGGTCGTTAGGTAAATTTTATACTGCAATTTATATCGCCAGCTGACTAGATTTTTCAGAATATTTAGCACAAGTGAAAAAGCAAGGGGCAGCTAAGAAAGACACTATAAAATTGGTTATGGATATTCTTGGTAACCCTAGGCATGCCGAATGAAAGTAAACGTGCAGCCGGCGTGCCGCGGTCTCGGAAACATCGTTACTTGATGTAATGTTATGATCTTATAATCGTATCTTAAACCAAATATATCTTATTCGATTTTACGTGAAAGTCTGAATCGGAAATCGGCTATTGTTACATAAACCAGATAACAAGCTGCTGCGATAAACACTAGCTTAATGTTTAAAGACCTAGGACTGGTGCACAATGAATGGCAAAATATTTTTTTATATTTTGCGTACTAGGCCGAGATAGCCTAGTGGTGCGAACACGTGGATCTATTCCAAAGGTCGTGGGTTCAAACCCTGACTAGCATCGCTGGATTTTCAAGTGCTAAATTTGTGTTTAAATTCATCTCCAGCTCGGCGGTGAAGGAAAACATCGTGAGGAAACCTGCATGTGCCGGAAGAAATTCTGACACATGTATATCCACCAATCCGCAGTGGAGCAGCGTGGTGGATTAAGCTCCATAACCTTCCCCCTAATAGAAGAGGCCTATGCCCAGCAGTGGGATACTTACAGGCTGTGTTACGTTTTTTTAGAGGATGCCACGGTGAGATGCCCTGATATAAGATTAAACGCAAGAGGAAATATTTGCAATGACATGCTTAGTCAAGTCATGTGGTCAATGTGGGATGATCAGCAGCTAATAGCCAGTATCCATTACTTTCTGTATGTCAAAGAATTTTCTTTATTTTTTGCTGGACAGCTACAGAAGTGCTCGAACTATAAATGTTTTATAACAAACTGTTAATAAACTTATGTTAAGGTCTCAGGTGCAATCAACAAATTCATATTGATCATGTGATCTCTATATATATAAAAATGAATTGCTGTTCGTTAGTCTCGCTAAAACTCGAGAACGGCTGGACCGATTTAGCTGATTTTAGTCTTGAAATGATCGTGGAAATCCAGGTAAGGTTTAAAAGGTAAAAAAAAGGAAAAATTGCAAAGAAACTTTCTATTTAAACATGAAATAAAGACACTATTGACATGACAACGTCTGTCGGGTCCACTAGTCTTAAATAAATATTTGGTCTAGTTCATATATCGGAACGGTGATTGAATGGGAAAGAATGTCGGCATTCTTGCCACAATTCTGCGCGGTCAAGATTTGTAACCATTTAGTTTAGTTATGTTACATGTGATTTTAGCTTGTAATATTATATTTTTAGATTAAGAATGTTTGATATTTTAATCATTTTATAATAGCTAAAATATAAGACATTTTGAATCTAAAAATGGTCCTCTGGTCTTATATCGTGGCGGCAACCAATTTAAAGAATTAATAAAAATCAGAGTAGTCATATTTAAAGTCAACAGGCAAGACAGAAGATAAATCAGGACACTGTTTCTGTATGTCAAACCAAAATGCAATCGAACACGGACAGCGATATGTATTTGCTAGCAAAAGTCAAGAGATAAGCAAACAACGCTCTTTCATTTGTAATATAGAACCAAGGTTCTGGTCAACATGGCTAGCAAAAATGTTTAAAATCGTTATTTGTTAATTTACCTCTCTGTCTAGAGCCAGTTCATCATCATCTTCCTCGACTCCCGCGTCGGGTACATCATCTTCTTCTTCGGATTTGACCGCAACTCCTAAAAGTAGCAGCGCTATAAGTAGACTCCACCTGTAACAAATAACATTATGAAATTAGTTTCATTAATAGTAAAATTAGAGCCGAGATGGCCTAGTGGTGCGAACACTTGGATTTTAACCAAAGGTCACGGGTTCAAACCCTGGCTAGCAAAGTGCTAAATTTGTGTTTAAATTAATCTCGAGCTCGGCGGTTAAGGAAAACATCCA
Source organism: Junonia grisea (assembly GCA_018235645.1). Taxonomy (NCBI): domain Eukaryota; kingdom Metazoa; phylum Arthropoda; class Insecta; order Lepidoptera; family Nymphalidae; genus Junonia; species Junonia grisea. The sequence goes on along the minus strand of DVXP01001419.1, from coordinate 3,501 downwards.
CCATATATCCACCACTCCGCAGTGGAGCAGCGTGGTGGATTAAGCTCCATACCTTCTCCCTAATAGGAGAAGAGGCCTTTGCCCAGCAGTGGAATGTGTACAGGCTGTGTTACGTTTTGTTTTAATAGTAAAATTTGTAAAAGAGTATTTACGAGTATTGAACGGTTTTTACGCGCTAGAATCCACATTCCTATGTCGGTTGCTGCTCATTACTCAAATTTACTATATATATAGAAATAAGAATTATTATGTAATCTGTACTACCTTACGTTTTGTAGGTAAAAGAATATTGAGAACAAACTACTAAAACAACTAGATCGATTATTTTAGTAGCGCTAATTTTTTATTTTAACTTGAACTGAATCTATGCAGATTCGTTGTAATTAATTTAATTATTTAATTTACCAATTAATAGAACGAAAAATTGATCAATTTAGTTAATAAAATTTCCTATTGCATCTACTGGTTTTATAATTATAGATGTTTAGAAAGTTGCTGAGCTCATTGAATAACAGGAAGCATGAGCATGACGCGTCTAGATCTAAAGAATTCGACCATCTCTAGTATCTCCATATTAAATATCGAAAGATTGAATCTATGTATTTCTACAAAACAAAGATAATTTTCTGTACATAATTTATGGAATAAACATATTATATATTTTGATATGCTTATAATTTAATAGAAGAGCGTTTTCAGTTCTCATCTTCCACAGCAAACAGTTATTCTGATTTCAACACTGAATAGTGTTAAATTAGTCTGAGTAAAATCGACGTCATTTTTACAAAAATGTGGGGCCCTTGATTTTCACAGTACAATTAATGATATAGAAAATTGTAGTTTATGAAATAGGTTGGTATCGGGTAAAGGCACCTAATTTCGCGGTGTTTCGAAAAATGGAAAATTTTCGAAGATACCGCGAAATCGAAAATAGTTTTTTTTTTAAATATTGCGGAATTAGGTGCTTTTAACTCATAACATTTTACACATTCAAACCCATTTGGTTAGATTAGAGTTGTTTCAAATAATATAAGGCCTTTTTTCTAATACAATGATACTGCGATTACGTGCGTGGAATAGACTTTCTACTATTTTCGACGCAATTGTTATTTAATTTTGGACTGAAATAACAGATCAGTACCTACATACATTTGTAAAAAAATTTTTCTTTATTTGAGTTGGTGTTTTCTTGATTTTTAAAGTTTCTCTAAAACATATATAAATAAATAAATATCTGTTTTTATTATTTATTCTATCTCCCCAAATTCTGGTTAAGCCGAAGTAAACTCGAATAACTCTCCTTATGCTAACCTGAGCAAGGATGAAATCAGAAATGAGGTTATCCGCGAGAGAACCAAAATAACTGACATAGCTCGCAGAATCCAGGGAGGCCTATGTCCAGCAGTGGACTGCGATCAGCTAGAACGACAATACTAACCAAACCTAACGTATATAGGTATACTATACGTACCTGTTAATTTTTCCATAATTTAAATTACCTATTCCAGTTCAAATCCCACTTACCCAAACACCTTTTTTACGAGCCACTTTGTTGTTTAACGTTTCATTTTTTGTTTTCGTTTTGTTTTGTTGCATCCCAAGATATTTTAGTTCAATACTCATTAACACAAAACAGTTTAAATCTCAAGCCCCATTGACTGGCAACCGTAGCGTAACCGGCAACCGCAGCAACGCGTTGCAGCTCTGCGCACGCGCAATGCCCTTTATTATTGTTCCCCGAGATGTTTCTTAACAACGACTGCGACACTAAGCTTTTTAATGTAAATTTGTAATCCTCATTCTTATACAAAACGCATTTTTGTTTTAAGACTAATATGAAAAAGTGCTAGAGACATTTATACCGAATTATGTTTAATTTTTTTAATGACATTACGTTTGTTTATTATTATGACTCAACATAAAAATAAAAACAGTTTAGATTATAGATTGTAGATAGATCGAGATATCACTGGAATCGTCACACCTAGAAACTTGAAATGAGAGTTCCAATAAGAATGGGTCTTAAGAAATTTCACTCCTATTGGGAGAAAACGGAAAAAAGGGTAAAATATTTTGTTTGCGACCCACGGGCCACAAGAACGAAACTGTAACCTTATACGTCAATTAATGTAATAAATATACGTACCGAAAACGTTGGTAAAAAATAATAGGTACATTTATATCGTAGAAACTTACAATTCAGTTCGTAAGAAATAAATAATGCACGTTACCAATACGTTACCATTATAAAAGGAGAATTTAGTTTAACAAATGTAGGTTACTCTTGCCGTATACACTTAGCAATGCAACACGAGGTGTGGCGTGGTATTTACTGACGGTATAGTCACTCGTAATTAGGCTCGAGACGAAGAAAGCTGTTACATGACTTTAAAAATTAAATTCAGCTCCGGGCATTGACGATTTTATTTATTACGTTGGCGTTGGCATTACGCAATTACGTTCAAAAAGGTTCTTACATGTGTTACGTGTTTTAATTATGTAGCTTAATTGCTAATTTGTTTGGCACATGATTTGCTTACTGCAACTGGCCTATTGTAGAGGTTTTAATTTATAATTGTATAAGTTATCTAATCTGTTGTTATTATTTTATTATTTGACGTACTTAATTAATTCGTAAATTGAGACTTTCTAAAAATGGTGTAAGTAAAAGATTCTTATGATGTTAGAGGGTCATTGAACCTTGAACAGCTTAATTTAAAAATAGCCCAAGTCTTTTTTCTATGACTTTATTTATTTTTTTTATTTAACTTTAAAAGTAATGGGCCCATACAGTATCTACTACAAACATAATTCCATAATAAATAATTTCTCTAATATAGTTAGAAATTAAACGATATATTTCATAATACTTAAAATTGTACAATAAGATACATTTTACGACTGATATTCTTAAGAACACACATAAATTATATAATTTTATGATATCACTTTACTCAGTAGGTACGAAGTCGTCCAATTTCCTGATTACAAAAGTAATGAAACACCTTTAAAAATGTCAAAATTTTTTCTGGTTCAAGTTATTACGTTAGCTGTTATCATGTTACGTTATAAAGGTTTGTATTTTATGTAAGTTTTATTGCTTCTACGTTTCAAGTGACATTAATTTTATTCTTACTTTTAAAGTTCCATATTTCAAGGAAAAAAATAACTTTATAGAATGCTATTAAAACCTTTAGAATTATTTACGAGTATAGTTCGTCCGTTTATCTATCTGTCAAGAAAAAAACTTTGTTTTAGATCGATACTTCTAATTCTGAACGCATTCTTAACCGCCAAAAATCCTTTAAGTATGTTAATAGTATTTGCTATAAACGTAGAATTAATTAAAGAGAAAGAAGCCTGCCCCATAGTAAAAATTAGAGCAAATTTCTAAGAATTATTACTTCAGTCCTCCGAACTATATTATAATTTAAATTATATCGTAAAAATTTTGTTTTGATACGAACAATGCGGCCGCTCGCCTATTTACACTTGTCTGTT